>JAJOOS010080908.1:0-25588 GCA_029582725.1 Solanum chiquidenum | reverse complement strand
GTTCTCCAAATTTGGAGAACTACTATTCACCTCTCTATATCACTTTTTGATTATTTTAAATATTATTTCTATTGTATCATTAATTAAGTCTTTATTATTTGTAATTAATTTTCTAATATAATATAACATCTAAAAACATATTTTTTACAAGTTACTATTTTGATCCGAATTAATAATTTTCTATTTTATTTGTTAAAAAATCGTCACTTTAAATATGTAATTTCAAATTATTTTAATATTATATTATATGAAACTATTAATTAAGTCTTTAATAGTTGAATTATTTTCTAAGTAATATAACATCTAAAAAAGCATACTATTGATAAGTATACTATTTTCATCCCGAATTAACAATATTTTTATTTTTATATTAAAAAAATTGTCACTTTAAATATTTAATTTAAAATTATAATTATTTTTCACTATGAAGAATACACTAAATCTACATGATAGTTCAAACAATCTACTTTTATGTTATAGTGATAAATTATTACGCTACACTTTTTAATGAGCATGAAAATAGTTTTTACAATAGTTCAAAATGAAATAGGGGAAGTAAATTAGTACGCGAAATAATTGGATACAAGATGAAATTGTTAATTTAAATAATTTTTAGCTACACATAAAAAAATACGGACAAAAAATTACTCATTTTGAACTCCGTAATGCATTAATAAAGCATTATGGGAGCAACGTAAAAGTCTTGAAAGTCGAGTATTTATGTTAAATTTAAAATTAAATTTTATGATAATGCATTATTTATTATGTAATTGTATTTCATCAATGATTCCACTTTTATTTGAATTGTTTGTTAGTATGGATTATACATAATATTTGTTGTAATTTATTTTATTTAGAAATTTAGAATAAAATATAATTTTATATTTAATGAAAATTTAGAAAAGAATAAAATTTATATTACACGAAGATTATATAGATTATAGGGTAATTATTTGCAAGAAAAGAAGAATGATTTCTATTATGAAATTAGAAAAGAAAAATGAAATAGAAATAATAATATAATATTGAGGAGAGAGAAAAATATTCCTTTTTAGAGAGTAAAATAGAGAATTGGGTTGGAGTTAGTTGTCTGAAAAAATAGAGAATTATATATTTGGAGAGTAAAATAGAAGATAAGGTTGGAGATGCCCTTATTATTTGCATGTTTAGGGGCTTAGCCTAGGATTGGCTAGTATGTGCCTTAGATTTTAGCTTGGATGGCTAGTATAACTTAGATTTGGATTAGATATGATCCTTCATATTGGACTTTGACCTTCGAAAACCTTATTTGGTATCAGTATTGGCAATTGTGGCATGTTTGGTGCTTAGTCTTGTCTTAGATGAGTGGTTCTACCCTTGTGTGATTGGATACTCCTGATGTAAGATTTTAAGGAAGGACCGGATCTTGTGTGGTGGTCTTTCGATATAAGACTTTGGAAGGATTAGCTATTCCGAGGTAAGATTCCGAGAGAAGTTAAGTTCTCAGTACTTATTCCAATGTAAGATTTTGAAACTGAATAGCTATTCCGATGTAAGATTCTGAGAGATGCTTAGTCTTATTGTCTCCTTTTGATGTAAGATTTCGGAAAGGATTAGTCATTCTGATGTAATATTTCGAAAGAAGCTAGATTTTATGGTTATCCCAATGTCAAATTTTGGGAATGACCGGACCTTCCGATGTAAGATTACGAAAGAGGATGGACTTCATTGAAGCAATTCTAATGTAGAATTTCAGGATGAGCTATACCTTCTTCATGATTATTCCGAAGTCAGATTCTGGATAGTCCTTGCTTGAGTGTATGGTTGGTGTTCTTGGCTCTTTTCGGTACTATTCTTCCATAATATTAGCTCTTGTGTACTCGTCAGGCTTATGAGGGTGACAAATTTATTTCCTCTATTATGTCTCTTGTATGCACCTTTTGAGCTTATGGGGGTCCACTTATATTTTATCTAGGATAAAGTACTTAGATTTGATCTTAGATTTTCCCTATGTGACTTATATATGAATTATCTTGCGATTATTGTTCTCTCATAACTTACTTACTATTTTACTTGCTTGTATTTTTCTTTTATGCTTTTGTAATCTTGAACTCGGTCGGGCTATGATATCTATTAAGTACCTATTGTTCTGGTACTCATACTGCCCTGTAATTTTTTTCTGGTGTAGATAAGAGTTTTAGTCGATCACGTTGATCCTTATGCGATACATATGATAGTCGAAGATTGAGGTTGAACTTACTAGCATATGGAGTTGACTCATCTCCTTCTATATTCTAACTAGTATTTTATATTTCGAGACAATTTATATATTTATATATGTCTAGCCCTATACTAATTTTTTTGCACATTACCAGAAAGTGCGAATTACCTGGAGATTTTCCTAAGGATTATAAGGAAAAATTCATAGGTAATTTAGTTTTCTGCGAATTTTCCTACCAGAATAAACCGGATGGAAAAACTTCATGGGTAATTGCTTAATTGGGGATTTTAAATCCCTAGATAATTACCCTGAGAAATTTTAATCCACATGTAAATTACCTGCTGATTGTTCACAAGAAACTTTTGGTAAAAAATCATGAAAGAAGGGAGCTTTCTGCAAGTAATTTCCCCATGAAAAATCGCAAGTAAATTTGTAACGAATTTTAAGTGAAAATTTGTAAAAATGTAAATTTTATTTTTCCATATTTTTTTTTGTGATTCTACACTATCTACAACATATTTATTTTTCTTGACTTGCTTTAAACTTGATTTCCCCATAGGCCAATGATATTGCCCAACACTTTCAATCAATCCCTCTAATCTGTGGCGAATTTTACCTCATAGAACACCTACGCATTACACGAGATTAAGAAGCTCTTTATAAATGGGGAAATATGATTGCCCTAATTTGATGTGGTAAAATGATAGGCCCAACCCTCTCTCCCCAAAACTTTACCTCCTTTATCGAAGTAGCAAAAATAATTTACATAAGTGATATTGTAATTTTAATATTTCTTCCTTATCCATCCAATCTTCTTCCCTTGACCATCCCAACCTCCCGCCACCCTCGAAGCTAGGGTTGTTTATCGGATGAATAATTTTGCTTAACAATTTAGCTTATTGGGAATTGGTTTTTAAATTTATTAATCTGCTAGCCAACCTATAAGATATTTGTTGGTTCGGTAACATATTAGCAATTATCGGATGGTTATCGGTTGGTGCATCGGTTAACCTCTAATATCTATGGTATCTTTTTTTCCCGATGAACACACCTTACAAAAATGATGACTTTTAACCAACAACAAGATAAAATGGATCAATTGATCCAAACTTTCAACTGATTGCCACATCTTCATTGTCCAGTTGAAGCACCTTTGCCTAAGACTCGATAAATTATTGCATAATTTTCATGTACATATCCTCAGTGCTTTTCTAAGTTTGCTGACTTATGCTTTATTCTTTAAAGCAAAATATATAATGGCTTAACCCATCGATGGCCCCCTAAATTTGGCACCATGTTTTACTTAGACACCTTAACTGAGCAATGTTCACTTTAGACACTTTATCTAGGGTTCCGCTGTGCCATTTTGGCACTTTTTGCTTACATGGCATAATGTGTGTTATACACTCATAAATTAGCGCGTGAAATGCCTTTTTAGTTAAATTTTGATTTTTTTTCTTCTTCTGCTCCTTTCCCATTTTTCAGCCACCATTTTACCCAAGTTAAATTTCATCTATTGTGGAGGAAGGTTCAGCAAAATAACAGAGTGAATTTCTTTAAACTAAGCTAAAAAAATTCTTTGAATTAGCAAAGAATTTTCATTCTTTATCAAGCTATTTATCAGCTAAGGGAAAAAAAGAAGAGAAAGTGATCCTAATTTTTTCAGGTTTAAGTAAGAATTTGGTGTACATTAGGGGCGTTAGAGAAGACAAGCCGTCGGGGGCGGGGATTTGGTTGGGATGTGGGGTTCTGCAAAAGGAATAGGGACGGGTATTTGTGAAGATGCCGCTAGGGGCTATTTGGAGAAGACAATTGTAGGGGTGGGGGGTGGGTGAATTGGGGATGGGTTTAAAATGTTTTTTAAAAAAATATTATTTTGTAATAATTTGGGTCGTTTGTCGTTAATACATTTGTCAATTTTCATTTTTACTCAGAATTAATTATTTAAAAATTACTTTTGACATAAATGACAAATGTCGTCATTTAATTTGTCTACTTTACACGTCATTAGCGAGTGTAACACACACATTTTGTATTTTTGCTGATATTAAAAAAAGTGTCAAAATGACACAACGAGACTCTACATGAGGTGTCCAAAATGAAAGTCGCCCAGTTTAGGTGTCTAAGTGAAACATTGTGCAAACTTTAAGGGGCCACCAATGGGTTAGGCCATATATAATTATAGAAAAGTAAATAGGTTTTCATGGCTTTAGGACTTTTGCCTTTAGGAGTTAGGACTAAGAAAATATAATAATTACTCTTGTATATTATGGTAAAATATTAAATGAGGCTTATATACCTAGAATAAAAATGTAAGTATGGTAATTCTTAAGTGGTTAACGGTTTACCCAATAAGAAAATTGAATGATCCATCCCCACACCAATAAGCCGTTAATTATAAAATTTTAATCTGTTCCCCAACCGTTTATTCGATAATTCAATACCAATAAGCCAATTTTGTGGTTGGCTTATCAGTTACAATTCAATTTTGGACACACCTACTCGAAGCCCGACTTCACACCACATCCATCCCTATAGTAATTTATTAGATAACATATAAATACTCTTGAGTAAGGGTGTTCACAGTTTGGATAAAAATTGGTCCAAATCGAAAAACCCAACCAAATTAATTAAAAAACCATATTTGGTTTGGTTTTAGATTTTAAAAAATCAATAGTATTTGGTTTTGTTTAAAAAAATCGAAGAATTAACCGAACTGAACCGACAAATTATATACATATATTTACTATTATACATACCTAATATATTATTTTTATAAATAATTTTTAACATCTTATATATGTTTTCATCAAAATTTATTTATAATTTACTTATGAAAGCAAAAATGTCTAAGGTCAGAACATCTATCTTATTGATTTTATGTATATGAATGTCTATAACAATTATTTGTAGGGTTAAAAATATCGATGTCTCTTCGTTCTAGGCCAAAATAGTGAAATTTGAAGCTTTCTTCATAGAAAATTCAGTGATCAAATGTTTTGTAATATCAGTCATTCTAATTATTTTTTGTTTTGAATGGATTGTTGTCACCTTTTTCAAGTTTTGAATGAATTATTTCTTTTATTTTTGTGTATGATTAATAACTGAACCGAAATTGATAACAACCAAACCAAACCGATAAATGTATATTATATTTTGTTTGGTTTGGTTTGATTTTGATAATTTTAAAATTGATTTAGTTTTGATTTTTACCAATAACCAACCCAAACCGATCCATGAAGACCCTACTCTTGAGATAATATCAAATAATAAATGTCACGCCCCGAGCCTACGTGGACGACACTCGAGAAATATTGTTGATCCCCAAGCGAACCCTTGGCCTAGCTGACTACTTAGCGGAAGACTTAGTGAAGCATTTTTTAGTGTTAAATAACTCAAGGGAATATTTAAATCAAATATTGTCTGAATTGTCTGAGAATACTGAATGTAAACAATAATAGTTTAGCAAAATATCTAAAAATAAATGCCGAGAGACTCTCTAACATTGTTTATCTATGAAGCCGCTAGTGTTTTTATGATAGGCGTTGAAAAAAGACCCACGACAACCTTAAACAACTATTAAAAATGAAGCAAAAACTGGATTCCTCCAAAAACTAGGGGGCCTCACCAAAAGCTGACGAGTGACTGGGTGATCTCAACGAAATATCTTTTGATGATCTTGAACACCTGTATCTGCATCATAAGATGATGCAGGTCGAGTGACATCATTACATTGAATGTACGAGTAAGTAATATGGTTGAGTGATACAATAACTGAACTGAAAGGCTAAAATATAACTCAACTAAAGTAATACATAACCATGAGATAAAATTATTTAATCTTCACAAATAAAATGCAATAATAGCAACTACTGAACTGAGCTGAAAGATATATAATTACTCATTAGGGAGTTTCTCTAACCGACAACCATCACTATGAGCCTTGTGGTGATATAACATTTTATCCACGTTACCAGAGCCGCACTATACCTTGCCAGAGTATAGAACGCAACTGAACTGATGCATTTACTAAAAAGCCTTCTTGAGGTAGGTAAGGAGTCGCCCGTCTTACGGCACGATCCTATATACGTTGGTGGTGTAGGTTATGGAGTTTGAATTATCTTAACTCTTACCCCAAATCGGTGCTTAATACTACTCCCAAAAATATAATATTCTATGCTCATGTAAAAGTACTCTCTGAGTTGAGAAAATTTCTCAAAAGACATCTTGAAGAGGTAACCGAAGTTGTACTAAATTTGTTTGAAAACTCTTTATACTTTTATGAAAATAGTACAATCTTTTCAATGTAAAAATAATACATTTGGAACCATTATAAGTTCCCTTAAACTTTTATGAAATGATGTTTTAAAATTATCTCTTTGACTTACTTGAATCCTCGAAAGCAATGTGAAATACTTTTGGAAAGAAACTCAATATATATATATATATAGGGTTTATGTGGAACTACAAGCATGAACAACAATTTAAGAATCTCAAAGCATAAAATATTGCAAATCTCATAATGTATGGATTCAGAACTCGGAAAAAGATCTCATATTCAAGAATTTCATAAATTGTGGGCATAACCCTAAATTCATCTTGTTACTGACTGAATTGAGATGTAGATCATGAGGACAAACTAGTCCAGCACCATGAATTGTCTTACATACCTTAGAAGATGAGGCTTACTTGAAACTTTGAATCGAGAGTTGAAGTTTAAGAACCTTAGCTTCTTCTTTGAGAGAACTTAGAATTGTTTAGGGATTGGGCGTGTATGGGGAGGCTATTAGGCTATGAGACAGACTTAGGGAAGTTAATGAGTGTAAAATGTCAAGAATACCCTTCTGAGAATGTAAGAGGACCATGAAAATAAAAGAAAATGACACTTTAATGAATCACGTCGGCCAAATCGATGATTTGGAGGTCTCTTTGCCGAAAATAGCCACTGAGGTGCCTAATGATAGAGAGTTAAGATTTTTGGTACACTTCAGTGAGCTAATTTGGCGATTCACCAACCCATTCGGTGAATCACTAATTGAACAAGTGACCTCGCTGAATTTTCCAGCCTGGGTATGTTTTAGTAAAACAGACACGTTCATTTCTTCAAATAGTATATGGGGACTATTTATTCCCAAAGAGTTTAAAATATTTTCACATTTAAACAAGATAAAGAAACCTTGATTTCCAAAGAGCCTTTGAGCTAGTTTTCAGTAAACACTAAATGCTTTCATAATTAAGCAAGCGGGGAAACATTGATTTCCAAGGTAGCCTTTGAGCTTAGTTTTTGAGCAATTATCTCAAATCACAGAAAGAAGTACGTTTATAAAACATAAGAGCTAGTATCATATTTTGGGAGTAATATTGAGCACCGATATGGGGGAGAGTTCAGACAACTCCCAGCCCCCATAAACCATGCAGCCATCATGGTTAGAAAAGGTCATACTTTTTATATGATACCTTAGTGCTTTTTAGCATAGACTAGTGGATCCACTTAGTAGTCAGGTTCTATACCCTCGGCAAGGTATAGGACGACCCTAGCAGCGTGAGGCAAAATGCTATATCATCATAATAACTCTTAAGTGATGGTTGTCGGTTAGAGAAACTCCCACAACAGTATTATTTTGTATTTTTATATACATCTAAGAGTTTTGTTGTATCTTTGCATACACATCATAGTTACTATTGTATTTCCAAATACGCAGAGTTGATATCCATGTTTTAAAAGATTTTCTTTATATTGCACTTGTTTTATACTGCTTTATATTGAAATGAGTTCAGTTAAGTTGACTTGAGTTGAGACAAGTAAGTTTTTCAGTTCCTTTCAAGATTATGTCTTGTTTTTAGAATTCCCCTCACATACTCATACATTAAATGTATTGATGCCATTTGGCCTGCATCTTTGTATGATGCAGACAGAGGTAACCCGGTTTAGCATCCAGCGCATCATTGATCATGTTGAACACTCATAGTCTTGTGGTGAGCCTCCTTGCTTTTCGGAGGATCCCTTTTATTGCTTTCAATATTTATTAGTTTATTAGTATGCCGTGGGTCTTGTCCCTACATCCATCTCAGTTGTTTAGAGGCTTCATAGATAATCAGATTTTAGTTCTTTAGTCTTTTCATTTTGTTATCTTATGTTGAGACTTGAGTTTGCCTTATTGGCTAGTTGAATGTTTTCTTTATTACATTCTAAGTTTTGTTTGGGTTCATCATGTTAAGTTAAGTCGGTCGCTGAGTAAGTAAGCCAGGCCATGGTTTGCTTGGGGCCAGTAATAGTTCTCGAGTGCTAGTCCCGCCGAGGGTGTAGGCTTGGAGTGTGACAAACTTGGTATTAGCGCCCAGAGTTCAAGAGTCCTAGGGAGTCTATGAAGCCGTGTCTGTAGAGTCCTAGTTATCGGTGTGAAGCGCGCCATATCTAAAATTAGGAGGTTGCAACACTTAGGAAATTATCTCACTTCTTTCACACTCATTTCGTGCCTTAGAGTTTGATCTCTAAAAAGTTTCTTCTTACTCGTGCTTGCGCGTGTCTTTAAGATCATGCCTCTATGAAGAGATGTCTGAGGTCATCCGACTAGTAGGAATGCTGAGTCACAGGAACAAGGGGTACCTAATGCACCAGAAGTGCAACCCCAAGGAGAGGTCACCAATGCTGAGTTTCATGAGGATATTCGGATGTTGAGCCAAGTTGTGACCAATCAAGCTGGACAAAAGATAGGGAATCATCAGGAAGTGGTTGATACTTTGAGGATCCGCAAGTTCTCAAGGATGAATCCTCTAAGCTTCACATGAACCATGTCAGCAACCATCTCCGGAGCATACGAGAAAACCTGTGAAGCTTTCCTGATTGACACAACTTGTATAGTCTAAGGTTCACACAACTTTCCTGGTATGCTCCGGAGATGGTTGCTGACATGAGGAGCATAATGAGTTTATTTGTTGCTGGGCTGTCTTGTCTATTGAGTAAGGAAGGTAAGACTGAAATGCTAATAGGTGACATGGATATAGCAAGGTTGATGGTCTATGTGCAGTAGTTTGAGGAAGAGAAGCTGAGGGATAGAGAAGAGTTCAAGAATAAGAGAGATAAGGCAGGGAATGAGTCCGGGCAACAGAAGAGTAATGCCAACTAATCATCCTTCCAACAGAAATAGAAGGGATCTGCTCCATCATCTGCTAGTGCACCTGCACCAAAGAACAAAAGTGAGTACAATAGTCAGAATTTCATAGCCAAACCTGCCTATTCTCAGGGTAGTATGGCACAAGGGGGTATAAGCCTCCTGCATATGCTAAGTGTGGTAGGAACCACTCAGGGACGTGTCGTGATGGCTCCACTGGTTTCTTCAAGTGTTGCCAGAATGGTCATTTCATGAGAGAATGTCCAAAGAACAAGCAGGGTAATGGTAATGGGGGCAATAGAGCTCAGTCTTCTTCAGTTGCTCCACCAGACAGTGCTGCACCTAGAGGAGCTACTTTCAGTACTAGCGGAGGAGCAAACCGCCTTTATGCTATCACTAGTCATCAAGAGCAAGAAGACTCGCCAGATGTTGTCACTGGTATGATCCATGTCTTTAACTTTAATGTTTATGCTTTTCTAGATCCAGGAGAGAATTTATCCTTTGTAACTTCGTATGTTGCAATGAATTTTAATATTCTTCTTAAGAAAATTAGTGAGCCCTTCGGTGTTTCTACACCTGTTGATGAGTCTATTCTAGCAGAAAGAGTCTATCATGATTGTCCCATTTCCATTAATCACAAGAGTACCATGGCTGATTTAGTTGAGTTAGACATGTTGGATTTTTATGTCATTCTTGGTATGGACTGGCTTCATGCCTGTTATGCCTCAGTTGATTCTAGAACTCGAGTTGTCAAGTTTCAGTTTCCAAATGAGCTAGTCTTAGAGTGGAAAAGCAGTTCGGCAGTGCCTAAGGATTGCTTTATTTCATACCTTAAGGCAAGAAAGTTAGTTTCCAAGGGGTGTGTCTATCACTTAGTCTGAGTTAATGACTCTAGTGTTGATATACCTCATATTCAGTCAGTTTCAGTAGTAAAAGAGTTTCCAGAAGTCTTTCCAGATGATCTTCTCGGAGTCCCTCATGAGAGAGAGATAGACTTTGGTATAGACATTCTCCCATACACTCGTCCTATATCTATTCCGCCATATAGAATGGCTCCAGCAGAGTTGAAAGAACTTAAAGAGCAGTTGAAAGATCTCCTTGATAAGGGCTTTATTTGACCAAGTGTTTCACCTTGAGGCACTCCGGTCTTGTTTGTGAGGAAGAATGATGGTTCCCTTAGGATGTGTATAGATTACTGTCAGTTGAACATGGTTACCATCAAGAATAAATATCCTCTTCCGAGAATTGATGATCTTTTCGATCAACTTCAGGGTGCCACCTGTTTCTCTAAGATAGACCTCAAATTTAGCTACCATCAGTTAAGAGTAAGGGAATGTGATATTCCAAAGACAACTTTAAGGACCCGTTATGGTCATTATGAGTTCTTAGTTATGTCCTTTGGTTTTACCAATGCGCCTGCAACATTCGTGGACCTTATGAATAGAGTATTCAAACCTTATTTAGATATGTTTGTTATCGTATTCATTGATGACATACTAATCTATTCAAGGAATGAAGAAGATCATGCTAGTCATCTTAGAATAGTTCTCCAGACTCTAAAAGATAGAGAGTTATATTCTAAGTTCTCTAAGTGAGTTTTGGCTTGAGTCTGTGGCATTCTTAGGCCACATTGTGTCTGGAGAGGGAATTAAAATTGATACCTAGAAAATAGAGGCAGTGCAGAATTGGCCTAGACCCACATCTCCAACTGATATTAGGAGTTTCTTGGGGTTGGATGGATATTATAGAAGGTTCGTAGAGGGGTTCTCATCTATTTCATCCCCTTTGACCAAGTTAACTCAGAAGACAATTAAGTTTCAATGGTCTAAAGCTTGTGAGTAAATCTTTCAGGAATTGAAAAAGAGGTTGACTACTGCCCCAATGGCCCCAGTGCTAACCTTACCAGAAAGTACGCAAGGCTTTGTTGTATATTGTGATGCGTCTAGAGTTGGTTTGGGTTGTGTATTAATGCAGCATGGCAAAGTTATAGCTTATGCCTCCAGATAGTTGAAAGTTCATGAGAAGAATTGCCCAACCCATGATCTAGAGTTGGCTGCCATAATATTTGTTTTGCAAATATGGCACCATTATCTTTATGGTGTTCATGTGGATGTGTTCACCGATCACAATAGTCTTCAGTATGTGTTCACTCAGAAAGAGCTTAATCTCAGACAAATGAGGTGGTTAGAATTACTCAAGGATTATGACATGAGTATTCTTTACCACCTAGGTAAGGCTAATGTTGTTGCTGATGCCTTAAGGATGCTGTCTATAGGTAGTACCGCCCATTTTGAGGAAGATAAGAAAGAGCTAGTGAAAGATGTGTACAGACTTGCACGCTTGAGAGTCCAAATAATGGATTCCATAGAAGGAAGAGTAGTGGTGATGAATGGGGATGAATCATCATTAGTGTCAGAAGTAAAAGAGAAGCAAGACCAAAACCCTATTTTTCTTGAATTGAATGCAAATGTTCATAAGCAAAAAGTAATGGCTTTTGAACAAGGGGGAGATGGTGTATTGAAGTATCAAGGTAGATTGTGCGTACCAAGGGTGGATGAGCTCTAAGAAAGAATCATGGAGGAAGCTCATAGCTCCAGATATTCTATCCATCCGGGTTACACAAAGATGTATCGCGATTTGAGAGAGGTTTATTGGTGGAGTAGCATGAAGAAGGGTATTGCAGAATTTGTTGCTAAGTGTCGGAATTGCCAACAAGTTAAAGTAGAGCACCAAATAGAACTTCTGAAATGGAAATGGGAGATGATAAATATGGACTTCATCACAGGTTTACCAAGGTATCATAGGCAACACGATTCTATTTGGGTGATTGCCGATAGAATGACAAAATCAGCCCACTTTCTGCTGGTAAAGACTACCCATTCAGCAGAGGACTATGCCAAGTTATATCTTTAAGAAGTAGTTAGACTTCATGGAGTCCTAGTCTCCGTTATTTCAGAAAGAGGTGTGCAATTTACTGCACAGTTTTGGAAGTCATTCCAAAAAGGCTTGGGTTCAAAGGTGAACTTAAGTACTGCCTTTCATCCTTAGACAGATGGGCAAGCATATCACACTATTTAGACTTTATAAGACATGTTGAGGAACTGTGTGATTGATTTCAAAGGTAATTAGGATGATCACCTACCTCTTATTGAATTTGCTTACAACAATAGTTACCACTCTAGCATCCAAATGGCTTCTTATGAAGCTCTTTATGGGAGAAGATGCAGATCTCTTATTGGATGGTTTGAAGTTGGTGAAGCTAGGTTGATAGGACCATATTTAGTTCATAAAGCTATGGAGAAGGTGAAAGTGATCCAAGAGAGGTTGAAAACATCGCAGAGTTGTCAGAAGTCCTACACTGATGTTAGGAGAAGGGAGTTAGAGTTTGAAGTAGATGATTGGGTCTACTTGAAAGTTTCACCTATGAAAGGTGTTATGATATTTTTTAAGAAGGGGAAGCTTAGTCCCCGGTATATTGGCCCTTACAGAATATAAAAAAGGGTAGGTAATGTAGCTTATGATTGGAGCTACCACAAGAGTTAGCCGCGGTTTATCCGGTTTTTCGCATCTCCATGTTGAAGAAGTGCATGGGCGATCCTTCATTGATCATACCAACTGAAGATATTGGGATAAATGATAGCTTATCTTATGAAGATATTTCGGTCCAGATTCTAGATCGCCAAGTTCGCAAGTTGAGGATTAAGGAAGTAGCATCAGTCAAAGTCCTTTGGAGGAACCAATTTGTTGAGGAAGCTACTTGGGAAGCTGAGGAAGATATGAAGAAGAGATATCCACATCTCTTTGAAACCAGAGAAGTTCCAGACCAAGGTACTAATTCTCTTCTTAGTACTCTTTCATTTATAAGTTAGCATGTTGTAATTGCATTGCTTATTGGGTGTTTGAGCTGAATGTTACATGTTACACCTTTAGCCTACTAAGAGTAAGCTCATTTAAGGACGAATGTTCCCAAGGGGGATATATTGTAACATCTCGCAAATTGAAATAACTAGGAAGAAGTTAAGAATTGGAAATAGTCATTTTGGAAAGAATATAAAAATCTGGAAAATATGTAAGTATGTTAAGTTGAATTTTTGGTCAACTTCAAACGACCATACCTCCTAAATCAGGATGAGTTAGGTGTGTTTCCAGATATCGTAGGAAATATCTTGGAATAATATTTCCAACGCTGTCGAGTTTGTACGATTCCGAGTTCGTATGAGTGAGATATTCCCATTTGAAGTTGGGCTGTTCAATTAAGGAAAGTCTAAACCGAATTTTGGAAGGGTATTTTAGTCTTTTCCTTTCCCAATTATTTTAATCCGTTTTTAGGAGTTTAATTGGGGTCAAATCAGAATTTGGTCAGTTTAGAAAATTGGAAATTTACGCTAGGGCTTGGAGAAAGGAGAAAAGAGGAGAAAGAAGGAGAAAAGGCAAGATTCGTCAAGAACATTCAAGTTTGATTGTGGATTTCACCAAGGATTCAATCCTCCAAGGTATGTGAGATCACATAGAGTTGGGTTAGTTCACCCACGCACCAATCATGATTCAGTTCAGTAAAGTTTATTTGATTTGAAAGTAAATCCTATGAGTTCTGGATGAAATTCGTTTGTGTTGTTGAAGTTTCTTGAGTTCGATTCATGTTTTTGGGTGTAATTGCGAGTTGAATCTTTCATACCTTGAACGTATAATCGATTCTAAGTGTTTGGGGAAAGAACCAAGTGAAATTAGAAGGTTTAGAGATGAAAAACGAAGAAGAAAAATCGGGAAGCACCTGGGTAGGGTCCTGGGGCGCCGCCCCTCTCAGAGCCCCAAGAAGGGGCCTCTACATTTTGACCTCTGGGGAGCCGCTCCCGCCAGAGCGCCCCAAGTCACTCTATGAATTTCATGGGCTGGCGCCCTGCGCCTCTCAGAGCGCCAGGGACGCCAGTTCTTCCCATTTCTTCCCCATCTTTTTGTACTAGTTCCTTAGCAACGTATTATGTTTTCTAGTTGATTCCAAAACTCTAAGGTACGTATAAACATCATGAAATCATCCATAAACATGAGATCATGAACCTTGAATCCATAGTCCAATTCAAGGAAAGTTAAGATCAAAGTCAAGAGAAGTAAGAGTCAAGTCAAGAGAAGTTCTTAGAGTTTTCCAAAAGTCTTTTCCAAATGTTTTAACTTGGTTTTAAGACTTAAAGTTCAAGTTGAGTAAAGAGTAAAGAGTAAATGTTGAAGTTCATTTCTTCAAAAAGTATATGGGGACTATGTATTCCAAAGAGTTTAAAATGTTTTCACATTTAAATAAGAGAAGAAAACCTTGATTTCCAAAGAGCCTTTGAGCTAGTTTTCAGTAAACACTAAATGCTTTCATAATTAAGCAAGAGGGAAACTTTGATTTCCAAGGTAGCCTTTGAGCTAAGTTTTTGAGCAATTATGTCACATCACAGAAATAAGTATGTTTTTAAAACATAAGAGCTAGTATCATATTTTGAGTGTAGTATTGAGCACCGATATGGGGAAGAGTTCAAACAATTCCCAGCCCCCATTAACTATGTAGCCATCATGGGTAGAAAATGGTCATACTTTTTAGATGATTCCTTCGTGCTTTTTAGCATAGACTAGTGGATCCACTTAGTAATCAGGTTCTATACCCTCGGCAAGGTATACGACGGCCCTGGCAGCATGAGACAAAATGCTATATCATCATAGTAGCTCTTAAGTGATGGTTGTCGGTTAGAGAAACTCCCACAACAATATTATTTTGTATTTTTATATACATCTAAGAGTTTTATTGTATCTTTGCATACACATCAGAGTTACTATTGTATTTCCAAATACGCAGAGTTGATATCTATGTTTTAAAAGCTTTTCTTTATATTGCACTTGTTTTATACTGCTTTATTTTGAAATGAGTTCAGTTAAGTTGAGTTGAGTTGAGCCAGGTAAGTTTTTCAGTTCCTTTCAAGATTATGTCTTGTTTTAGAATTCCTCTCGCATACTCGTACATTCAATGTACTGATTCCATTTGGCCTGCATCTCTGTATGATACAGATACAGGTAACCAGGTTCAGCATCCAGCGCATCGTTGATCCAATTGAGCACTCAGAGTCTTGTGGTGAGACTCCTTGCTTTCTGGAGGATCCCTTTTATTGCTTTCAATATTATTATTAGTTCATTAGGATGTTGTGGGTCTTGTACCGACATCCATCTCAGTTGTTTCGAGTCTCATAGATAGTCATATGTAGTTCTTTAGTCTTTTCATTTCATTATCTTATGTTGAGACTTGAGTTTACCTTATTGGCTAGTTGAATGTTTTCTTTATAACATTCTAAGTTTTTTTTGGGTTTATCATGTTAATTTAAGTCTTCCGCTGAGTAAGTAAGCCAATCCAGGGTTCGCTTGGGGCCAACAATGGTTCTCGAGTGCCAGTCCCACCCAGGGTGTAGGCTCGGGGAGTGACATGAGTTCCAAGACATTCTTCCATAAATATGAACTTAAGTCAAGACTTAATATGAACTCAAATGGGAATCATGCTTAGCACATAGTGGATATTGAATATGAGATGGAAGCTTTTACGCTAGTTGAGTCTGAATTTGCAATGAAAGCTTTTACACTAGTTGAGTTTGGCTTTCCAAATGGGTTTCTTCTACCTTAGCCGAGTCTGGGTTCCCAAAGTATATATCTCATGAGATGGAGGCCTTCTACCATAGTTGAGTCCGGGTTTCTAGTAGCAACATCCTTATCCGATAAACTGCGTGCCCTCGTAGGTTACTTAGCTAATGGATCCACCTAAACTAAGAGTACAGTTCTACCTTAGTCAAGTAGAGCAACCCCTTTTCGGTGTGGGGTAGACATATGATTCCATGTTAAGCTCATATGGTCTATGTTGGTTAAGGCTAAATTCCCACAATAATAATATGAATTATGAACTATGGTTACTTAAGAAGCTTTACTTAGTATAGGTGAGATTATGGGATCTTATTCATGTATTGCACAAGTATGATTTGAGGGTATTCATGGTATATTCCTTTTATGTTATGATGATCTATATGTTGAATATGCTTATGGCTTATTCTTATGATGTATGCTTAGTTTGGATCGTAACTTGAAAAGCCCTTCAAATATATGTGTGACTAAAGGTGAGTGTTCCCTTTTCTATGATAAGTAAGCTAAGGATGAGATCAAAAGATGATAGATATGAATGAGGACTTAAAGTGACTTGCTTATCATGGGTGGGATTATGGGGTCTTATCCATTCATTGCACGAGCTTGCCTTGAGGTGGCTTATGAAGTGTTTCTTATGTCATGTTAAACTAGATACATTGATTTTGCCTATAACTATGTTATTATCTCTTATGCTTATAGCCTATGTCTTATGATGATGTCTCTTATGCTTATGATTGATGCTATTGTCTCTTATGATTATGGTATATGTCTTATGTTGACCAATGCCTCTTATATGCTTATGTTGATTATTTATGCTAGCCATCATATTTAGTACAATATTGTACTAACACATACTTTTGCCTACATTCTTATCAAATGTAGGGTTCGGCGATACTGGCTTCCATCCTCATGGCTAGGTTCATAGTAGATCAAGAAGAGAAGTTTTGGTGAGTCCTCATAGCATCGAGGACTTGGTCACCCTATTCTTTTATGTCTTTATTTTATGTTTTAGACTATTGTATGGGATGTGTCCCAAGAGTTATTCAAAGTTGTTTTAGATGGTTTGAGACAAAGGTTAAAGACTTCCGCTTCATTTTTATAAGACTTTGATTGTTATGAAAAATGTTTTAAATCTCAGTACTTTTCTATTATCTTATGTTATAATATGCTAAGTGGCTTACATTGAGTCCTTAGGGGTTCTGTATGCCATGTTACATCTAGGGGGTACCCTTGGGTTGTGACAAACTTGGTAATCAGAGAACAAGGTTTAGAATGGTTCTAGGATGTCTCAAACCACGTCTAGTAGAGTCTTTTTCATAAATGTGAAGCGCACCACATTTATGAATATGAGGATATTGGATGTTTAGGAAACTTCACTTCTTCAATCTCTTAGTCGTGTGATTTCACGTATCAGGACACTACTTCCAGTTAAAGTGCCAACGATCGTGAGTAGTAATATAACTCAACTAGTGAGTTGGGGTCGAGTCCCAAGGGAGTGGTTCGTAATTGAGAATCAATAGAAAAACATAAATGTGTTCAAGTCAATTATAGCTATAAACATTTACGAAGGAAAACATGATAAATTAAAGGGTGACACAAGTGTCAAGTATCACAAGGGGATTTGTAATCAATTACCAACTAAAAACAACAATTAACACGAAAATACAAATATGGAAACATGATTTTTGGAATGTGATAGGATTATGGGCTAAGGTAAACAACCGGGTAATTGCTATTGATAGTAAATTGCTGTAAATTGGTAACTAAGCTAGACTTTAGCGGATGTAAATTGTTCTCGAACAATTTACCTCGAATCAAATCGGTTTCTCTCGAACACCAATAAGCGACAATAAAGCACAACCTTTGCCTTAGTCCATTCACTGTCTTGAGCTGAATGTGTGGGAGAGGGTTTATGATTCACTCTCTCGAGCTGAACCCATGACAACCCAATAACCATAGACTATCGATTCAATAGTTTTGGTTTTAAAACGTCTCTCTCGAGCAAGTCAAAAACATGAAGATAAAATTATATTTGTAACTACAACCCTCTTAAATTCAAACACAACTATTGAACTAAATCACCTTTAAAAGTGTTTCCATCAAATGGGTATGATAGATATTGTCTTTACACACGTCTAAGATGAAGAATCTTCAATACCCATTTCCAATTTCTTAGAAATGGAAATCTTCAAATATTCAAAGCTAAGGGAAAATGTCTCTCAAACTCAGTTCTCAGTTCTCAACTTCAAAAATTGAATAATAATATGATTCCCTACAAAATCTGATACTAAGCTAAAAATTTAAACAAGTATTTATAGTTGTCAAAAAGTGTGCTGCGAAGGACCACTCGGCGCAGTTATTCGGGATCGCCGATCCACTCGGTGATCCACCCTTTGGTCTGGTTCATCGCCTTTCTGCATTTGCCTTCAACAATTTCAAGTTCTGTAACGTTGGGCAATGGAGTACTGCATCATAGAATCGTTCGGTGAGTCACCGACTGCTCCTTTATCTCACCCACTTGATTTTCTTCTTTAGAGCTTGGCACAGTAGAACATTAGCCGAGACCATAGCAATTCGGCGACTCGCCTAATGGTTTAGGCAATCCTCAGGCTGTCTTTTATTCGTTCTTTTCAGCTGCCTTGTTCCTTTCTGCCCAATAGTGTCCATGCTTAGTCTCTAACCCCACATACCTGAAACTCAAGGATTTTCATCTGTTATTGAGACAAAATATGCATTTGAGGACACTAAATATATCAAAATAAAGCCCTAAAAGAGTCCAAATCGTGGATTCATCAACACCCCCAACTTAAAGTTTTGCTTGTCCTCAAGTAAAACTCAAGTTCAGCAGTTCCAAAAGGATGTCTTAAACAGTGCTACACCAGACTAAATCATGAATGCACACAAAAAGATTCAACTTACTCATGCAAGGATAAAATGTGCACTCAAAATTTCCAATTATGACTCACCATTATCAAAGAATCTCAAGCTCACAATACTTCCTTCAAATGGAAGTTCAAGCTCAACAAAGGAAATCAAATGCCCTCACACAAAGAATGATTCCATATTCACACACAATGATTCAACAATTTAAAGATCCGGAATCAACTGCAATGCTCACACTTACAAAGATGAACACAATGCATGATTTCACCCATAGGTTTGCTCGTATTTTCCAACCAACATCTGTTTCAGCTCACTCAAGATCGAAAAGGTCTTTTCAAGGCTTGTAACGGGTCTGAGTGCAAAGGTATGGTGATTTAGGCTCAATGGATATATTCCTCATGAAATGCGGTGTGAACTACACTTCCTTTCCTTTTCTTCATCATTTTTCATTCGTATTTACAAGTTATCCCATTATTCACTTTTCACCGACTGTTGGATGCCCCATTTTCTTTGCATTTTCACACCTTTATTCCACAACTTTTTCATTCTTTTTCTTTTTCTTTCTTTTCTTTCTCTTTTTTTTTTGGAGGGGTTCCATTTGTTTCAAAACCATGGGTCAAAGGGGACTTTCTTGCACTTCTTGATTTACTTTGTTTTTTCACCACACCCCCAACTTAGGATTTTGGCCTAAGTTGGCTATTCAAACAAACCACAAATCATAAGAATTATGGCTAATGGATAAAGAAAGGTCACATTTTTACATCAAGTTCTTCCAAGAAAAAGTTAAGGCTCAAAAGGTGTTCAAAAGAGTTTCACACACTCACAAGGTAGGCTACAAAAGAGGTATATGTCAAATTGGTTCACACTCTTTAAAGTTTCCTAAGATCATCTGAAGAGTTCACATCACTTAGTCAACTTGGACCAATGGAGTAAATTCTAGGTTCCATCATGCATGGTTCACGGTAAGCTCATCACACACGGCATTGACACCAAAGTCAAACAAGACTTCACACTTTCGCTAGTGTGCAACGTTCATCACAAGAGACTCAATTCGATAATTGGCTAGTCACAACGAGATTCAAAGAGTTCACATATTGTCTATGCAACTTTGTTTGGCCTAATAGTAGCCGCACATTCATTTTTGTTCGATTATGAGCACTATTCAAGTCATCGATATTGATCAAAACCGATACTCAAATTTGTACAAGAACATCCATATTCAATACAAACAAGAGGTGGAATTTTTTTGGAAGGGTTCAAAATCATTTACAATTAAAAATACGGAGCCACAAGCTCAAACATCCACAAAAAGTAGTGTATAGCACAAATTTAGCTCAAAGCCCAAACATATAAATAAAATAAGAATTACGAATGTCACACAAAAGGTGGGCCTCAACCCATCACAAATAAAAATAATTTGTCCTCAAATGAAAACAAAAATATCCAAGAGTAAAATAAAGTAAGACAGAGAAGGGGGTAAAGAGGAATCCTGTCTAATCAGTCACTCCATCTATCTGGGCGTCAATGCCCGATATAATACTCAGGATCTGGGCATCATTGCCCAGGGTCACCTCAGCAGGATCAGTAGTACCAGACCCATCAGTAGCTGCCACGGGTGTATCCACCAAAAATCTCCGCATAGGTGTAAAGAATCCCCTGGCCCATGAAGGAATAAAGGAGCCTCGGGGCCTGGTGAAAATGTGAAACCTGTGCCACTATAGTATCTCCTGCACATTGGAGTATTTACCCTCCAGACCCTCTGTAGATAGTAGCTTCTCCTCGAGGATGGTTCTCAAACCATCTCCTTTCAACCTGTTGAGGAGTCTAGGTGGAGGAACAATTGGTGGCACAGGAGCCACAGGAGGTGCCGGAGTTGGCACTGATTCTGCTGGTGTGGACGCAGGAGGGACTCTGGTAGATGTGGGGGTGAGATCTAGCTCGATGCTCAAACCACTGGGACTGTAGAGACTGGTCATCATCAGGTTCAGATAGACCAGCCTGGGAGCCAGTAGTAGCCCTATCACACCTGGGTCTCTTTCCCTTCCCTTTGTCACCTGGTGGAGGTTCTTGCCTTTTTCTTTTTGAAGGATTCGATCCCCCTTCGTTGATTGTGATACACCGTGTTTTTTTATCAGGTGGCATGTCTATGTTTGTCCTCACCATACTTGCAAAACATCAAGAAAAAGTTAAAAATAACTTAATCAAATTCATAGAAACACAGTTGCAGAAAGACTCACCGAATCAGTCGGCGAGTCACCGAATTGCTTTGGCGAGCTGGATTGGGCTCGCCGAAGGGATTGGCTCTAAAGCTTTAGCAAGTCGGTGATGGGAAAGGTCTTTAGGCAAATCACCAATATCTTTCGGCGAGTAAGAATTAAATCTCCGAAAGTTATAGTGCAAAAAGAGTTCAGGGGTGCAGACCAAAGGCGATCAAGAAATCTTTCAGCGAGTCACCAAGTGCCTTCGATGACCTCAGGCCTCTCACAGAAAATTACAGAGCCCAACATCAATTAAAGAATGAAATTAAAGGTGAGATAGGGACATTAGGCAAATCACCAGGTGGTTCGGCGAGCTCGACGCAGCTCACCAAAAAACCCAATGTGCCTATTTTCAATCCAACTTCTCGAATATAACCCCGCAACCCCCGAAAGCAAAATCAAACCTTGCACAACTCAAATTCAAACAAGACCCATAACACCCATTTCCCCGGGATACTCAGACTTCTCTAAGTTTTGCCAAATTTGGCCAATTGACTACATTTGCCCTTAAAAATAAAGTCACCCGCTCTTTTATTAGGCAAATTACATCGTTTGGCACAAATACGGGATACTCAGACTTCACCCAACTAATCCCATCGACATGCAAGCACGACCCCACAAAATTTAACCAATTTAAAGGCATAAATTATGGGAATTCAAAAATCTGAACATTACGGGCAAGATTATCAAATTAACACAGTCACCTACGAAAACAATTAAGATCAGAGAGCCCCAGAACACATCACTAAGATAAGATCATTGCAAATGAGTACAAAATTCTAAAAATAAAATTGAGGTTCAGAAATCCAACCTTTGGTGCCGATTAAATAAAATTGAAATGCTAGGCGGCAATGTAATCCAACTCCAAGCACCAATCAATAACTCAAATACAGTAATAAAGCAAGAAATATAGAAAATACTAAACAAGTGTGAGTTTGGAAGATGAAAAGTGAAGGAAAGTGAAGATTTTGAAAGTTTAAACCTTTGGCCTTTTAATGAACCGTCCAGGTCTTACCCAGTCGGCGACGTTAGTCGTGGTCGCCGATCCACTCGGCAATTCTCCGAATAGTCACTTACTTCGCCAAGTTTTACAAGACCTCCAGTTAATGTGGGGGTCCAAACGGCGGTCTACGTTGGGATCGCCGCCCTGGTTGGTGATTCGCCAATAATTTCGTGGGCTCGCCGAGTTTTACAGACTCCAATGTAAAATTGTCTTGAGTCTAACGACGGTCTGGATCGGGGTCGCCAACCTCTTTGGTGATACGCCGATTGGACCTGTGGCTCGCCAACCTGCACTTTTTGAACACTTTTCACACTTTGACCTACGCAATCAACACACCGTTATTTTATCAAAACAAAAACAAAAGCAATAAAAGGGTCTTGGGTTACCTCCCAAGCAGCGCCTTAGTTAACGTTGCAACACGATGCAAGTCCACCTTCAAACCTCATTCTTGGGGTTGACCATAGTGTCACTAGGCAAACCCCCCTGGTGTCTCGGGTTGAGATGAGATGATATGTGACCCATTTGGGTCTCCAACTGCTTGATCGACACTGAATGGGAGGTGACAGTTTGTCTAATGGTAGACACATCTTCTTTTATTTCTTTTAAAATCTTGTCTAACCCTTCAAATTTGTTGAGGATATGAGAACGCATATCCTCTGACTTACCACCTTCCTAATCCTTTGGCTTTTGGCACTCGTGGGGAGGTACATACCTATCCTTCTCCCCGTCCTTCCAATTTGGATTACAGTCTCTCCATTCACGATCTCGCTCTTTCCAACCATTATCCCTTGCCCAACCTTGATTTCCACCCTACCTCGGGTAGTTTGAACGATAACCACTGCTTTGGTTGGCTAGGAAATTTACCTCTTCATTATACAAGGCCTCAAACTTGGACTCATCCGGATTAGGACATCCGACACCCACAACATTGACACTTCGAGCACCAGCTCCCATGACATATTTAGACAAAATATCAAGTTGTGTCATGATCTTGGCCATGTTCTGGTCCCTCTCTTGGTCCTTCTCCATCTGTTCCTTAGTCAACTTGAACGTGAGAGGAGAGACCTGGTCTTCACGGGTATACCACGCCCTGTTTATGGTAGTCATGCCATCCAAGAGCTGAGCCGCTATCACATAAGGTTGCTGCATCAAACCTCTTGGAGAAGTTGGTCAGTAACACCCTTATTTACCGAATCAAGACTCCGATAAAAATACTGCAGTAACACGTTATCAGTAAATCCATGGGTTGGGAATTGAAACACCAACTTCTTGAATCGTAGCCAAGTTTCATGAATTGGCTCGCCTTCTAGACGCTTAAAGCTCTGAATGCTGTCCTGAAGAGTCATCATCTTCGAGAGAGGGAAAAATTGCACTTGCAATGCGGTGAACAACTCCTCCTACGAAGTGATTGATTCACGTGGCAATTCAGCCAACCACTTGCACACTTCTCCCATCAAAGAGAATGGGAATAACCTCAACCTGACTGATTCCTTGGAGATATTATTGAAGGAGAATGGTCAGCATACATCCACGAAGTTTCTAATGTGCTCATGGGGATCCTCATGAGCCAAACCACTGAAAAGCCATTTTAGTTGCAGGAGTTGCAATATAGTACTCGTGATGTGGAACACCGCAATCCCTTCGGCCGGAGGCAAGCGAATGGCACCAATACCTCTTATTAGATAGGGGTCATTAGCATGAGGCTCGTTGACATCGTTGAGGTTTCCGATGTCATCTTGATGACCTACTTGGTTGCCATTGCTGCCATTAACACTCATACTTCCCATTTTATTACACAAACAAGTAAAACAAAACTACAAATTAAGTAAGTAGAACTATAACTAACAAGAATAAAATTCAACTTAACTAAAAATTCTCAACTAACACCACTCCCCAGCAGCGGCGCCATTTTGATTTTACGTATCAGGACACTACTTCCAGTTCAAGTGCCAACGATTGTGAGTAGTAATATAACCCAACTAGTGATTTGGGGTCGAGTCCCAAGGGAGTGGTTCGTAATTGAGAATCAATAGAAAAGCATAAATGTGTTCAAATCAATTATAGCTATAAATATTTACGAAGGAAAATATGATAAATTAAAGGGTGACACAAGTGTCAAGTATCAAAAGGGGGTTTGTAGTCAATTATCAACTAAAAGCATCAATTAACACAAAAATACAAATATGGAGATCGGATTCTTGGGATGTGATAGGATTATGGGCTAAGGTAAACAACCGGGTAATTGCTATTGATAGTAAATCACTGTAAATTGGTAACTAAGCTAGACTTTAGCGGGGGTAAATTTTCTCTTGAACAATTTACCCCGAATCAAATTGGTTTCTCTCAAACACCAATAAACAGCAATGAAGCACAACCTTTGCCTTAGTCCATTCACTGTCTTGAGCTGAATGTGTGGGAGAGGGTTTAGGATTCACTCTCTCGAGCT
This sequence comes from Solanum chiquidenum, assembly GCA_029582725.1. NCBI lineage: Eukaryota > Viridiplantae > Streptophyta > Magnoliopsida > Solanales > Solanaceae > Solanum > Solanum chiquidenum. The sequence goes on along the minus strand of JAJOOS010080908.1, from coordinate 1,032 downwards.
GAACCCATGACAACCCAATAATCACAGACTATCGATTCAGTAGTTTTAGTTTTAAAATCTCTCTCTCGAGCAAGTAAAAAACATGAAGATAAATTATATTTGCAACTACAACCCCATTAAATTCAAACACAACTACTGAACGAAATCACCTTTAAACAACAAAATAACTATCTATTAGCAATACCCAGTAGTAAATTCAACCCATATTCACATAATCACACCCCAAGAATTGGGGTTTTAGCTAGTGATATACCGTGAGTTTACAGTATTTCTAATACATTTCACTTACAAGTTGTGTGTGTCTAGGGCCTTTTTGTATTGGTTTTTATGTGTTTTATCATATTTTGCAGGAAAGATGTTCAGGCGCGAAAGCAAAGAGACAGCTGAAAGGGATGCAGAAAAGGACATCTACGGAATGATCTACGAACCGTAGGTCTATTGACGTTCCGTAGATGGTGGCCGTAGATCAGCAGCCAAGGCATGGAGGCAAATCAGGGAAATCTGACCAAGGGTGGAACCACGGTGTCCATTGACGGTCCGTAGATGAATCTACAGACCGTACTGTCGATCCGTAGATGGTGACTGAAAGGGTTCCAGTACCTGATATTTGAAGATTCCAAGTATGGAGCTACGGAAGAGGATTGACGGACCGTAGATATATTTACGGACCGTACTGCACATCCGTCGTTTGCTTCAGAGAAGCTGATTTTTGGATTGCTGAAATATTTCTAAGTCCTGGCTGACGGAAGGGACTTACGGACCGTAGATCCATCGACGGTCCGTAAGTCAGTCTCGTGGAATGAAGACGCGTGCCTGAAACAAACTTTCCTTAAATTGTTTCTTTTTTTATTTAGGATTTGTTTTCTATAAATAGGGGATGTAAACCTCGTTTTAAGGGGTTGGAGATTATTATTTTAGTTTTACCTTGGAACTGTGGAGATTAAGTTGAAACCCTAGCTATTATTGATTTTCTACATTCGATTGAAGAGTTTGGCTTTGCAAATCAAGTTGAAATTCTGGGTTTATTATTCG
>JAJOOS010080905.1:0-25258 GCA_029582725.1 Solanum chiquidenum | reverse complement strand
AAATGTAATATTATCCCCAACAAATTTTGTGTTATGAAGTTAGATATTAACAAATATATTTTTTGTGTGCTTAATTTTAGAATTGGATAATTTGTATATTATAGAAATAAATAAATATTCAAAATTAGAAAATCAATGATAAACTGTATCAAAAAATATCTTATGGAATTATAATTTGAAAAATAGAATTAGTTTTACTAGAGAAAAGATGACAGAAAAGACGAGGAAAGAGGAATAAAAAAAGAGTGAATTAGGAAGAATTAAAAGAAGGTAAAGTTAGTTTGTAATGGGTCCCACATTATAAAGTCCATTAAATAATATCCTTCACACAATTAATTCTAACTCATTAAATATAATAATTATTGTTCACACGTATTTTTAGAAGTTTATGAAATTGTAGTAATAAAGATTTGACTTTATTTTAAAAGGAGAAAAGGTTAAATTAGTCTTTTTACAATTCTGGCCAAATTATGGCCACATAATTATGGCCATTTAGCACTTCCCTTTATTATAAGTGTTCATGGGGAATTGAACTCTCATTGAGAAAGACAATAAAACTTAAGTAAATTTTATTTTTATTGTTGGACCAAAAACTTACTCTGTTATTAAATTTTCAACAAATATTTAATAAATTTATCAATTTAAATACATAATGTATGTAAAAATTAGTGAATTTCGAAGAACCTACGCCCAATTCCTAACACTAATGTATAACATGGATTATAAATCGTATAATTGTTTGTTAATTTGACTTTAATCGCCATTTTATGAAGGTATCAATAAAGGGAAACTTACATAAATAGCCGCTTACAAAAAATAATTACAACCACTAACTATATATACAAAAAAAATTATACTAGTTACGTGTAAAATATATATATTATATGTGTAATGTATATTATCGATTATTATTTTGATGAGCGATTTACGGACTAAAAATCTCATCAATAGAAGCAAAAGGAATAAGTAGAGATATTACAAAATTATTGAGCTCTACTAATAGTCCATTGAGCTGACCCCATGGGCTGAGTTCGAACCCTCCTTGTTAAGTTGTTTAAATAAAGAAATGGAAAAATTATATAAATACATAACTTAAGATATCTTAATCTCTAAAATTCTCTACTATTAAAAAAAATATAAAAATTCCTCTCGGATACATCCATCTCTTGTAGGATATATCCCTATCGTCTCTCGGATACATCCCTCTCAGTAAGTAATGTATCATTTACAATGTATCTAACAATCAAGGAATGTATTCGAGAGTAATGAAAAATTCAAAATTTTCGTTATTGGAGAAACTTCTAAAATATGATGTAATTAGCCCCAAATATATGAGATTTCTGTACTTTATACTAAAGAAATTTAAACAAAGATAAATTTACACCGTGAGTCAATATTATATAATTATTTTCAAATAAAAAAAAAGGAGGAGGGGGGGGGAGGAAAAATGTAATTAGAAACTAGTCATTTACTGTCAAGTCTATATATGCAAAAATTTCCAAAACGTGGTCAAAATATAAAGAATGACTTGAAAAAGGACATATGGTGCCATTTTGTTTGGATTGGACTTCATTAGCCCATATCCTTTTTTGAGTTATGATTTGGGCTGAAGTTGACTCTGAGCTAGTGATTAGTGGTGGAGTCCAAAATTTCACTAAGAGGGTTTGAAATATAAAGGAATGGACATATGGAAAAATTAAGAAAATTCAATATATATTATATATACATAAAAAGTAATTTGAACCTTATATATACAATATAATTTTCTAGTAAAAGATATTTGGATTGTACTTAGGGTTGTGTATCGGTCGGTTTCGGGTCGGTTTTGAAGTTTATCAATTTGATTTGTCGGTTATCGGTTTGTAGACATGCTAAACAGTCTAAACCTGTTAAGAACCATTAAGATATTGACTTATCAATTATCGATCGTTATCGGTTTAACGGTTAATATTTGACACAAAAAATAAATTATTGAAAATCACTTAAAAACGTGGTGACAAGTCAAATAAACCATGCACATGAGTTGATAGTTGATAGATTGTATCTTGCTCAAAAATAACACTAAAACATCGTAGAATAACCGAAAGTTTGAGACTGCTAGATATAAAAATACGAAACTAAATCCTAAGTCAAGGACTTTATTTATCGAATGATATAAATATAATTTATTAATTTACTATTGGAATATCGGTTGACCTGTTAAGAAAAATCTCAAACCGTTAAGAACCGATAACTCGATAGTAAAAAAAATCAAAACAGTTAAATCAATAACCTATTACTGATAAATCAATAACTTTTTTTCGATTCAAATTATTGATTTCAGTTCAATTTTGTACGGCCCTAATTGTGCCCTAGCTCGGTGCATTGTGATAATGAGTCGAAAGATGGGCTTTGGGACGAGATAAGTTTAAACTTTAGACATACATACACAAATTTGGAGGAGGAGGAGCGAGTTTTCGATTTATCCATTTTGACTAAATTTTGAATATATTGCAAATAGTGATCATATTTTAAATAACAATCCTAAAGTGATTACTAGTGCAAATTACCACTTATTTCCTCTCCTTTTTTTTATATATTTTTTCTTTCCTTTTGGAAATGGTTTATGTATATAATATTATATAAGAGTTAGTAATATATTATATATTATATAAGAGGTAGTATGAAATAAAAAGAAAAATCAACTTGGTTATAAAATAAAATAAAAAGAAAAAAAGAAAAGAAATGGTCACTCATTTAAATGTAGAATTCTTGAGTTTGCAAAACTAAAACAAATATAAGATATGTATATCATAATAGTATAGTAATACGTATTTATTTGACTTTGTTTATTTATTTTCTTTATCTTGTTACTTGTACAACTTGTATAAGAAAAATTCTAACCAACACCCCCTATGTGGACTTAACTTCCACCTACTTTTTCTTCAACAACCAAGCATCAAATATAGTCAAGATTTATTATTTGTTACATAATCAACTTCTATAATAATAAAAATTCAATAAAATAAAATAAATGTCCCTATTAATATAATCAAGATTTCTTATTTTTTACCTATTTTATTGCAAAAAAATCTGTACTTAATATTTTTTCAAAAAAATCTTGAATTGTTAAACAATGACTTTTTCTTTTATAATTCTTATTTCATTTTGTAAAAAAACTATTTGTTTTTTGTAAAATATTCATTTGGTTAACAATATATCTTGAAAGAAGACTTCTTAACTATATTTATTTTTATTTGATTTGATTTGATTTTAAAAAAAAATAATTAAAAAGGAATACTTTATCATGCACACAAAGGGTAGTTGAATTAATCAGACGAGTGATGGTAGTAGGTAAGGGCCATTTTGAATTTAAGAAGAAATTAGATTTTTATTTGGTTTTCAATCAGTCAGTTTTTATATTGAAGTCGTGATTTATTTAAATTTGTTCGACGTATGACTTATTAAAGGAAGAAGCGTTTTCTAACAAGTTTTTTTTTTCTTTTTAATTCAGAAATCGAATCTGAAACCTCTTAATGAAAATACTATTCATTTCATCACAAAGCTTATCGATAAATAATATAATTAGTGAGTAATAGATTTCTATGAACTTGTCAAAAAAGAAGCAAAGGTGTCCTTGTTTAGAGATTCACCAACAATTTGTCAATATTTCATCAAATATAATAAGTGTATATATATGTCTGCCAAAATGGTCTTCACACTATGGTGGAATTAGTGTCTTTTTTACAAAAATGAAAAAATAAAATAAAATAAAAGACACTTGTATAGTTTAAACTTTAAACCACATCTTGACAATTGTCAATGGTCATCTGAAGTTTTCTTCTTATAATAATAAACATGTATATAATCTTTGGATTATAAATTAAAATAATTTTGATTGTAATTTCAGAATAACTTGGTTATGAACGAAATGACTTTATAGTAATTAAGATCAAATTTAAAATTTATATTGTAGGTTAAGAGTGTTTTCGAACTATGTAAATGATCGTGCATAACATAACTCACTAATTCTACGCAAGATACTATATATTATTCGTTTCAGTATCAATTATCATTGATTTAAGAATTGAATAGACATATTTTTATGATATCTTTTCCGACTAAAAGTTATATAATTCTAGAATTTCTTATTTGTTTTTTCGATTATATAAATAATTAGAAAAACTTTAATGGACACCAATGTTGAGATGGCCGAGTTGGTCTAAGGCGCCAGATTAAGGTTCTGGTCCGAAAGGGCGTGGGTTCAAATCCCACTCTCAACATTTATGTTTTTTTTTTTTTTAACTTCTAGATATTTTTTTTGGATTCCCACCCAGCTTTTTTATATTTGTTACTCGCATTGTAGTCCAACTAAATTTAGAGTCACAATAGAAAGTAGGACTGCGTATCGGTTGAACTTATCAGTTATCAGTTTGTAGACATGCTAAACCGTTAAAAACCATTAAAATAGTGGGTTATCGGTTATTGGTCGTTATCGGTTTGGTTATTGGTTTAACCATTAAGATTTGACACAAAAAATAAGTTATTGAACATGGTGACAAACCAAATAAACCATGCACATGAGTTGATAGATTGCATCTTGCTCAAAAACAACGCTAACACATCGTAGAATAACAGAAAGTTTACCAAAAATAAAAATATGAAACTAAATCCCTAAGTCAAGGACTTTATATACCGAACTGTATAAATATAATTTATTAATTTACTATTGGGTTATCGATTAACTTGTTAAGAATTGATAACACGATAATAAAAAAATCAAAACCGTTAAATCAATAAAAAAAAATTGATTCGGGTTATCGATTTTCTACAACCCTATAAAAAAATCCCACGTTGATATTTATTACTCATATTGTGATCCAACTAAATTCAGAGTCACATTAAGCAGTCTCACATTAAAGATGAAATATTTCTAATAAAGACGGCTTCGTAACCGATTTTAACTTGAGGCCTTTATAGTACATTAATATCTTCTTCATTTTATACCTGAATAACTTAAGAATAATGTTTTAAAAAGATGCTTTATAATTCTGTCACATAGTTTTTCACTAGTCACTTTCATGTGAGTTGTGAAATATCTTAATTAATAAAAAGCAAAACTGGTAGAAATTAATTAGACCTAATATTATTTGATTAGACATATCAACAATTTGAATAGACCTAATATTATTTTCATGGAAATTAATTAGGTAAAAATTGTTTTAGCTTCATAATGTACTTTCTTTTCTAATATTAATAATACCTTTATAATCATTTAAACCTAACTTCAAATATATAATATAATCCGTAAAATTGACTGAGTTGATTCAAATATATAATATAATCCGTAAGATTGATTGAGTTGGTTGAGCAGAACAATGAGGGGTGTCGGTCACAACATCTGACATATTTTCCTAGTCGAACTCATGGCACATAATTTACCTAGCGCGATTTCCCTTTTTGGTGTGATTTTTGCGGGCTATTACACTGAAACAAAGTTTACCCTAAACGTAACCAAAGAATAGTGGTTGTTGATTCCTTGTCATAAATATCTATTTTTTCAGCGGTATTTCAGAATATATTGAGCATTTTCTAATGTTTTGATTAGCAATAGAGAAATATATTTAGTGGGAGATTAGCAACTAAACCAACTTATAATACTAATAATTAGCAAGTGGACCAATCTTCCTATATAGTCTTTGTTGTGTTCACAAGAAACTAACCTTGTCTAATAACATAATTATATGTGAACAGTTCTTCATTTGAAATAATTTTTTCCTAAATTAAAAGTAATCCCGATCTTCGGTTATCGATAAATTCTTATTTTAGCCCTTAACTAAATATATTTAGTCTTTAATTAATTGAAACGCGTACATATTTTTGATCAATTGGCTTGTGAATATATACAAATTTACCGTGAGCATCAATTGTTTTACCATTTAATTATCACGTGTTAGGTTAAAGATGTATTATTGTTCAATGTTTAACAGTAAAATAATCCAAAAAATATTCTAAATATAACATATTACTTACATTAAGGGACCAAAATTACATACTTTGATTAATTCAAGGTTAAGTATATTTTGTTAACTATTTCAAGGATTAAAATTTAAAAAATTCAATAATTGAAGGATTAAAAATACTATTATGCCTTCAAATTATTAACAACGTGCAAACAGAATTTAAAAAAGAAATTACAATTGCCAGACGTATGTATAAGAATGAGAAACATCAACCAAAAATAATCAGAGACGGAGCCATAATTTAAAGTTTATAAGTTCGAAATTCTATATTTTTAAAATTACTAGTTCGAAATTCTATATTTTTTAAGTTATTGGTTGTGCCAAACCCACGACGAATGAGTTAACTCCACCTCTACTGTTGATGCATAAATGACATCGTAAATAATAATATTAATATTTAAAAAATAAAGATAATAAGTTAATAACATAAGCCATTGAAAAGTTATATTTCCCACCTACCACAAGAATTAAGGTTTAAATATTCCTAAATTATTAATTACAGTCGGTAGGGTTCTAAATATAAGGTAAATGATAAATTTTTGTTAATAGTCTGGTTCGAACCAATAACTTTTGCATGGAAAATATTTTTACGGTCTATTTTTTTATCATTAAATCGTTAATCAGTTTTCTCAAGGAATTCACTAGTTAATATATATATATATATATATATATATAATTATTTTTAATACAAATACAAAGTCTACAGAAAAGTTACTGAATTCATCTAAATCCGCGAACCTTCACTTAACTCCGCCTATGATTACAGTCAATTTTTTTTTGTTTTACTATTCAACAAAATTTTACTACTTTTGTTCACCAACCCATTCTCTTCCTAATTTCAAATATTTAGATGAAATATACTTTTGGGATTGTTTGATAGCAATAGTGAAGTCAGAAATTTTACGAATAAAAAAATTGATAAAAAGAGAGCTAGTGAAATTCGAACACCTGAAACCTAAAGTGCTTTTAAGGTGTCTAAAATAACTAGGCTACACCACCTTGTTCTATCAAGAGTGTCCTGAACATGTTATTTAATTACTTCGTATATCATTTTACTAATATATACGATATTATTTTCCCACGAAGATTGTCCAATTAAACACCCTAACTATAACGTAGCTACACCGCTATTTGGTAGAATGTATTTTAAATAATAATGTGTGTATTGATTTGTGTATTATATTATTTATATTAATATTTTGTCTGATACATTTTGTCAACCTATCTTTAATTGTACACTTTATAGGGTTATATAAGTTATAACTAATACATGATAAATTATTACATTAATAACGTAAGGGTTTTTAATGCATGCATCATGATTAAAGATATAATTGTTTTTCAAATATTTTTACATCTTTTTAATTGAATTTATGAAGGGTATTTATGTAAATAAATAATTTTAATTTTTTTTATGTAATATATATTATTTTTAATACATAAAATCAAACAATGTATAAAAAATAATTTTAATATGACTAATATCAGCATAACTAATAACAACATTAACATTAATATTATTACTAGGGGTCGTTTGGTTGGGAACTAGTTATCCCAGGATTAATGATTCTGGGATTAGTTATCCTGGGATAACTTATCACACTCTGTATATGGGATAACTTATCACATCACTATGGTATAAATGGTGGGATAAGTTATCCCAAACATGTCAACCAAACAAGACACCAAACTTTTATCCCAGGACTAATTTTTTATCCCAAGACTATATATTCTTATCCCTCACACCAAATGATCTCTAAGTATTATACATTTAATTTAATAATATTATTATACATCCAACCAAACTTGCTCCAAAAAGGATAATGTGGTTCATAACTTTTTAAAGATAATGCCACAACAAAAAGGACAATTTTATCATCACAAAATTAAAAAAAAAATCTTTACATCAAATGGAATGTCTACAAATGGCTTATATAAACTATGGTCCTCAATACTACAATTTTCTTTTTGGCCCTAGCAAAAGTAGCAATGTCAATAATTTTAATTATGAGTAGCTCTTTTGTCACTTTCTCTTTTAATCAATTTAGAAAAGAATATCACATTTTATCTTTAACAATAATTAAATTTAATATTTGTTTCTAGTTTACTCTTGAGGAAAAAACTTTTATAATCATAACAAATGTTATGGAACATGTAAGGTCATAATTTTTATAAAGTTATAGTCGTGTGCTATGATATTTGTTTTTAAAATTTTAATTATCGCGAAATGAAGCGAGTCTGTTTAACGATTTTTTTAACACCAATATGTATTGTAATTGAAAAATTGAGATCCCTTCATCTATAATCCAAAGTTTTTGAGTCTAAATTTTTGGGAATGAAAAAAAAAACTTTTAGCATCAATAGTGTTAGATGTTAGGTACTCAATTTATGTATATTATTTTCCCAAGCCAAAATTTTAGTTAGGAACTTAATTTCATGAAAACTCTATATGACCTACTAATGGTTTGGTAATATATTTATATATTAGTGTTGATAGTAACAAAAAAGAGATTGAAATAACAAATCATAAATATTTCCGTCATATGATAAAAATATTTTAGATGGTATAAATGTGATGGGCAATAAATTTATAATGATTTCAAGTGATTTTTGAAGTTCAAAATATTTGAGTAGATAAAGTTAATAATTTTTTTTTTGAATTGACTCAAAAAAGATTGAAAAAGAAATTAAGATGCCTTGTGGGGAACATCAATGAAGTTGAAGTTTGTAAGAAGTCAAGAAAAAGTTGTTGAGAGCACAAGTTGGGGAAATATAATTGACCCCCCCCCCACAAAAAAAAAAAAGGGGGGGGGCATTACTTCTTTTTTTCAATCTTAAATTTTATAATCTCAAATTTTAAAATATATATCATCTATTTATGACTCTAACTAATTTCTATTTATTTATTTTGATTATCTAATTAGAAATGCATGTTCGTTGTGAAAAAATTGTTCGTAAAATATGAGAAGATTATTATAAAATAACTATTTAATACAATTTAGTATTTATTATTTTGTCCTGGTAAATCTTTGTAACTTTTGTAATTGAATTGTAGTAGTTTGTAATTGGATTATTATAGTTTTTATTAAAATATCATATATGATTTTAGAATAATATATTATCTATTTCACTATAAAATTATTAATTTTGTGTCAAACTTATAGGTATTTTGATAGTTTTTAGAACTTGTGAGTATAAGTCACGTGATTGTTGTTGTTTTTAAAAAAAGAGAGAAATATGTTTCCAAGAATTATGATCAAACACATATTGAAACTTCACACAAATCTGATTTTCTAAAAATATTTGGATATTCATAACAAAATGTTAGGTTAATTAAGATCTTGATTAATTTGAGTTTCCACGATGTAAGATCCATATAAAAAACGCTCTCTATTAATTACTTTTCTCGAATTGAAACTCAAAATCCATCATGATTCATAAACGAAGGAGTTATATCCATCTCACTGCAATACCATGACCATATTATATTTATTGATACGAAAAACAAAACCTAGTAAAAATTGACTAAAATCATATATTGTATAGTGTTAAAAGTAATAAAAAAAATTATGATTCAAAATTCGTAAATAAAAATTCGGACTTCACCTCTTCCATAACCCTTTATTGGGAAGCCACCATTATTAACCTAAAAATTAGATTCCCTTGTGCCACCTAAAGGCTAAAATTCTCACATTTTCTAATTCCTTGAATCTCAAATCCCTTGGATCAAACCTTATAACTTCAATGAATAATAAGCAAGTATTTTTTTTATTTGATCCTATTTCTACAAATGTTTGAAAAGCACTAGTGATATCAATTAAAAAAAAATCAAAGAACTTTTTTGATAGAAAGGGTTTTTTCTTAAATTAGATTTAAGGCACAAATTAAATAACTTAATATTAGAAGATTAAATCAAAACAAGAATGAAGAAAAAAAGGGACAATTGAACTAAGTCATCACAAATTCAATCACCAAAGGTTAGAATCTTCGACTCCAAATGAATTTCTACATCATAAAGTACGACAATTGAAATAACACGTTCATAATTTAGATATATCAATTTTTAGTGAAGATTATAGATAAAAAATTTATTTTTACGAGCCATAGGAAAGAGTATATAATAACTATTACTCCCTCTGTCTCAATTTATGTGACACATTTCGCTTTTCAAGAGTCAAACAATTTAAGTTTGACCGAGAATTTGCTCATGAAATTTTTAAATTTTTTAAAATAAAATTTATATATTTGTAAACTATACAAAAAGTACTATAAGTCTCAATAATTGATAATACAAAATATTTAAAAGATATAGGAAAAATTTACGATCAAAGATAAACATGTTTGAATCTCGATATTCGAAATGTGTCACATAAATTGGGATAGAAAGAGTATCAAATTAGAAAATACAATAAATAAATTCATCACATATGGGGAAAAAAATGAGTATAAACAATTACACATTCACCAAAGATTATGAAATGTAATTCAAACTATGATATAAATCCTAAAATAAAACATATTAAATATAATTTATTTATTTTTTCTTAAGGTGGGGGTAGGGGGTAAAAGGGGGGTGGGGGTGGTTGTTAATCTTCACGAGAAGGACACCATGGAGTCATATCCATTGGATAACTTCCCAAAACCCTCAAAAACGACGTGAACTCCTGAACTTCAGCCAATGCATTCTGAGCTCTAACATCCGCCATGGAAGCTTCGAAATCTACATAGAACATGTACTCGAAATGCTTCGCCGTTCCGACGTTAGCGTCGTCGACTAGCCGGATCGGACGATTCCGGTGAGGCCGTGACTCGATCTTCGTTAAACTGATGTTTCTGAATGCGAAAGCTGATAGCACTTTGAACAGAACGCTTGTTCCTTTATCATGTGCGAAGACGATGCTTGTTTTGAATGGACGATCGGTTCGAGGTATTATTGGTTCACGAGCTAGCATAACGAAACGAGTTACGTTGCTTGAATCGTCCTGGATTCCTTCAGCTAAGATCTGGAGACCGTATAGATCGGCGGCGCGTGCGGAGGCGATTGCGGCTGTGTCACGGAGGTTGTTGGCAGCTATGTATTCGGCAGCGCCGGCGGTATCGTCAACAGCTTCACGAGTTACGTTTAAACCGAGTTTTGTTAGTGTGAGCTCGCATTGTGCTAAGGCTTGTGGATGACTTATGACTCTGTTGAGATACTCTTTTCGAACGCCTGGAAGTGCTAAGAGGCAGTGGTGGACTGGGAGTTGAACTTCTCCGACGATGTGGAGACGGTGACGGAGGAGGAGGTCGTAGTTTCTGTGAATGGATCCTCCGAGAGAGTTTTCAACGGGGAGAACTGCACGGTCAGCGATCCAAAGTTCAACGGCTTGGAATGCAACTTCGAATTGATCACAAGGTATGGCTTCACATTTCGGATAAGCTTTACCGGCGGCAGCTTCGCTGTACGCTCCAGGTACACCTTGGTAAGCGACGCGAAGCTGAGCACCGTGCATCGGCGCTGGGGAGAGGTCAGTTATGGTGAGCGGCTTAGGTTGGTTATCGATTGGAACTAGATCGAGATCCATCGTCGCCTTATGGCCGTTCACGGCGGTGATGTTACCAGCACCGCCACTCTTCTCAGCCTTCTGCTGTTGCGACACAACTTTACTTGCTAAAATCGCACAGGAACTCTGCCAGTCGGCTCTAGAACCGCCGACGTGTCCGGCAGAGTTGGTATTCGCGGTACCGGTGTTGACGGCGGCGTTGGCCGCGTCAAACCGGTAAACGCATCTGATAACCGGTCGATTCGGGTTAACCCGGTTCGACCGCATCTTCGTCCGGATTAAGGATTTGAGATTTAACCCCGACGATGATGGAGTAAGCGATTGCATTTTTCTAGGGTGCAAATTGCAATTACTCTATAAAATTAGGAGTGTAATTGAGAAAAAAATGAAAATATAAGAAGAGAGAAATTTATTTGAAGCTTGTAGTTCTAAGGGAACATCCAAGCTGAGAAATGAAAGAAATGAACATGGTATTTATATTGGCAGAGTGGGTAGGTGAAGGAGGTTTGGTCAATCTCACACCTACCACTTTTTTCCTCTTATTAATTTGATGGTCAATCGAAAATAATTTTACTATCTCTAAAAGATTGCATACATCTTAAATAATCACATTTTAGGTTGGAAATTTTAAAAAAATTATTATTTTTTCTGTATCATTTATGTGACATCATTTAACGTGATATGTTATTTTAAAAGAATTACTTTTGAACTTTATGGTGTGCCTGTAAATAGAAAAGAGAATTAAAATTAGATTGTTTCTAATTATAATAAAGCGACCTTTTCGAAACCAACTATAAAGAAAAAATTGCCACATGGGATTGAGAAAGTGAGAAATGTCGCAATACAAACTAAATTAGACACAAAAAATAAAGGGCATTTTTTCTCACTAATTATTTATCCTAGTAACTTTTTTAAAAGACTATTTTTAAGTATCTAAAATGATGGGTATTTGACTTGTTCTGTTTTAATTTGTTTGTCTTCTTTTGATTTTACATGAAATTTAAGAAAATAAAAAACTTTTGAATTTTATTGTCTTAATTAAAGATATGCCAAATATATCATCTATCTTTGTCCCTAATTATTTGTCAACTTTTGAGTTGACACACCTATTAAGAAAACAGTGATTGACATAGTGAGTTTACCATTTTACCCCTATTAATTATGAATTGGATGAATTAAAATTTTAAGATTTTCAAAACGTTCTACATTTTTCAAAGAAATTAATTGAGGGTATAATAGGTAAAAAGAAAATTGTATTTTCTTAATTTGTCAAAATGAATTAGTAAAATAAGAAAAATTGAACAAGTAATTAGGAACATAGAAAATATCTCTGTAATCATATGATCTTAGTTTAAATTATTTTAAAAAATTAATACTCTTTTTAAAACAAACTAAAAAAAAGTTATGATAACCCAATTGAAACAAACATAAATATTACTCATTTATTAAGTTTAATAATAATAATAATATATAGTTGTTGAAATGATGCATAAAGATACACACACGTTTCTATCTAGACATCCACATATATACATGTGAATTTGTAGTGTGGTTTCTTTCAAGGAAGATAGAGACGCCTTTTTTTCCTTTTTATGTTATATTATATATTAAATTAAAATTTGTAAGATTTAGTCCAACTAAGAAAAAATAATAATTAAAAGAGGTTCAAATTTATTCTGCTCTAATAGTAGAATTTTATGGGGATAAAAGAATTTCATAGAAATAGCGTTATTCCCACCAATCACTTTTTGATCCTATCTTTGAAAAATAATTACTCTTATTAACTTTTCAATTTAACATGTAAAGTCTTACGATATTACTTTATTTATAAAATTATAAAGATGTAGATTTAAAAAGTAATTATTTGTAAACTTTACCCATTTTACTGCTACAAACTTATATAGTTACATTAACAGGGAGTTGAATTGAAGGAGATTCAACCTCCAATAAAATTTTCAAATCAAACCCCCAAAAATACCATTGTTTTTATCTTATTTGACTTAATTTATGTAGCATTGTTTAAATTTTGAGAATCAAATAATATTATTTGACCGTGAATTTGGATATAAAATTCAAAATAGTTGAAAATTACTTTAAAAAAATTATAAGTCACAATAACTGGTAATTCATGATATTTAAAAAGTATATGAAAAATTATGATTAAAAAAAATTATTTAAATTTTGAAATTCGAAAGGAGACAGATATATATGTATAAAACCAGTAGTATAATAGGTAGGAAAATAATGGGTTGCCTCTTGAATTTTTAGATTAGATAGGTGCCTTTTATAGTGTTTTTTAACCTTAATTCCTTACCAACAATTGATGGCTATCAATGAGAGAATGATTTGGCAATGAGTGCCTTTATAGGATTTAACGTTAGCAAATTAGGAATTGGTTTTTAGAGGAAATATAGTATTATATTGTGGGTATTGTATTGTGAATTGATTGTTGCTGTAACCGTGACTTTTACTATTTTTCTTGGTGTCAAATTAAGAATTAACGTGACCATTTAATTTAAGGACAATTATAAAACAATAATTTTATAATAATGAAGGGTGATTGGATAGTGTTTGAAGTATGGATGGATGGTTGTTTTGGGTAGCGAATCTAAGTTACTGGTTTGTCATTTTCTTTAGGGTTCTTCTTTTATTTTATTGTTATAGTAATCTTATAAATCAAGTTTTAATAATATTGAGATATGATGTAACGTATTATGTGAATACCATTAGATTTAGGATATTAAAAAAATTGGGACTTAATCCTAGACTTGAAACTTGGAAAAATATGATAGTGAAATATTAATTGGCATCGATCAAGAGTTAAGAACTTGATTATTAAGCCTAGTGAATTTTTAGGTCAAGGCAAAACACATAGTAATGTGAGTGTTGTTAGTTTCGAAATCTTATTGTGAGCATGTAGTACTTGAATAGATTGCATTGATTGGGAAGCTCAACGAAAAGGGAAGACTCAAGTCTCGGAGTGATTGTTCGGTTATTTGAGGCAAGTGGATTTCTAAACCTTTTTTAAGTGTATGAAATTCGTGTATTTCCTTGTGGTATGTGTTTGGGAGTAATGGGACTTGGTGAAGGGTTGACTTGTCCACCTTGATTAATTCTAATGATGAAAAGGGGTAATAAAAGGCAATGTGATTAATTATTTGTGTGTGATGTGTTGAGAATGGTACGAGTACCGGTGTTATAAATGGAAAGTTTATTACTATAGAATGCGGATTGTAATCCGAGAATGCCAAAGCATATGGGCATTAGCTGATATATTATTGACTTGATTTATTATGTGTGATTGTGTTCTTTCCTGAACCCGTATAATTGTGATAATTGAGGTAATTATATGTCATAGCGACATTTGATTTATTGAGATGTTGCATCATCCCCTTTAATTGATATCATATTGTACGCATGCATTGACATGAGATTGGGTATGAGTAAAGGTCTAACACGTGGAGATCGCCCGTGTTGAGATCGAGTATGATTATAATTTGGGCACGTGAAGATCGTCTGTGCGAGGAATTGATTATGATTATAAGTTGGGCACGTGGAGATCATCCGTGCTGGGGATTGTTTTGTTTTATGATAGTGCGTTGAGATCGTCCGCACAGACACGTGGAGATCGTCTGTGTCGGTGTATGAACCTCGCGAGTCCCCCATGGGTCATGAACTCTCGATGTATTTCTGAGGAGTATCATGTATATACGGTTGAGAGAGTCTTGGTATTTTGAGGCATTCATTTCATGGTGTCATATTGCATTGCATCCCATGACATCCTTTATTCTTGATGATTTGTGTTTATTTGGTGGTTGGAAAGTACTTGATATTTGATTGCCTCTATTTGATGAACTTGATCTTATGTGTTGCTGATATTATGAGTGCCCTTTTTGTGTGAGTTGTGAGTTTGTTGTTAAGGATGTGTAATTGGTTAAAGTGATTGTTGTTGAGTTGGGTGCTATGTACACTGTGAATTGTTAGGTTTGGTTGATTTTATGCAGGTTGTAGTTGTGGAGGTTTGGTTGGTGTGTAAGGAGTACCCGTATTTTATTCCCTTAGCTTGTGTTTAGAAGTTTACTCGCTGAGTACCGTGTGGTTGGTACTCACCCCTTGCTTTTACATTTTTGTAGGTTACTAGCCCGGACCTTTGTGATATTTTCTCTTCTCCTTATCTGAGGCTTCTTATGGAGGTTTGTGAGGTAGTTGCTGGTCATTTCAGCGGACCTTCTTACTCCTATTTATGATCTTGTTCTATTCTAGAAGCAATGTCATTTGAGACTTGTAATACTTTAGAGGCTTGTACACGTGACAACCAGGTTTTGGGGGTTTAATTAAGTTGACCTTGTTTTCCGCAGTATTTTATAGTATTAGACTTTTATTCACGTTTTACTTCCGTATTCACTGTATTAGTTGGGTTTTAGGCTGACTTGCGTTGATGGGATAAGACGAGTGTCATCACGTCCATTTTTGGGTCATGACAAAATATTTTTTGATTCATTCCTATCCGATCAAAAGAGATCACTATATTTTGAGATACTACCTCTGTCCACTTTTAATTGTCATAATTTCTTTTTTTTAGAGTCAAATGATAATAACATTGACCAACATTTTATAATGTATTTTTTCATCATATTGATATGCAAAAAATTAAAATATATAGTACTTTAAGTATAGTTTTTAAATATCCAATTTTTTTGTTTGAAATATTAAATGAATGAAATCTAATTTAACTATGAAAATTAGTCAAATTAACTTTCGAAAAGCGCAACCTAACAAATATAAATAGATAGAGGGAGTAGTAAAAAGTAAAAGTGTAGTTCATCCTCTCTATGTGAAGGTTTGAATCAAAGATCTTCGTGAGACATCATAGAAGAGCTAATAATTTCAATAATATATCAAAATTAACTCTCTTGGTTGAAAGGAATTCCTATAGCCCATAGGTATGAGATACAAACAATTTCTATGAAAGAATTAATCTCACAAGGTTATGGTGAACTCCGGATATTGAAGGCGTTTTTTGGGGTGATTTCGTAGTTTCTACGGGATGAAGATGATGGGATTGATTTATGAATTTTTCTTTCTTTTGCTACATTTCACGCAAAGGGTTGAAGGCGCTAGCTTAGCAGACGGAATTTCATGAGATGTGACAGAAATTGTAGAGATAAAAGTATGATTAAAATTAAATACTCTTGCTATCAGTAAATGATCCTCTTCTAATAATTCGTCCAAAATAGCTATCATGTCCAGTAGTATATTGTAACATTATAAAGTTTACTTAACATTCTTTTTTTTACTTTTTTATTTATTTACTAGATCTTTGGTACCTATAAAAATATATTTTCTTATTTATATCTTCTTTTCGCAGTGAAATACCTAAAAAGAATTGTGGTTGGGAGTGGAAAATCTTGGAATGTATAAATGAGCCAATAATATCGCATGACTGAAGAAGGCAAATACTACTTATAAAAGGTTTTTAATAATATCGTATGACTGAAGAAAGCAAACACTGCTTGTAAAAGGCTCTTTCATCGAGCGAACAATCTTGACAAAACTCAAGGTAAGTGATGTAAAGTGTTTTTTATGGAAAAATTATTGATGAATTCAAATTCAACAAAATCAACTACATGAATTCTCACTTTCATCATATCTTATATAAAGATTAAATGAATCTTTAATTTAATTAGGAATAATGAAATTCTAATAATTCAATCACACATCGTAGTGTATATAGATGAGTATAATTTTACTACTATTATTTTTAGGTGAGTAACTTAAAAAAGGGGAAAAGAAAGAGAAAGGTAAGGAGTGAAAGTGTTTCCTATACTTGCTCAAAGTTAATACTAACCATCATTTCTCTCTTGCAATTCAAGTAAATCCCCATAAAGTTATCACATAAGTTACTAAATTCTATCGTTGTTCAAAATCGAATTGAAATCAATATTCTTAATTGAAAAAAAGTCATTGGTTTATCGATAATGGGTTATTGGTTAAACAACTTTAATGATTGTTTTAACTTTTTTATTATCGGGTTATCGGTTCTTAACTATTTAAAGTTTTTTCTTAACGGGTTAACTGATAACTTGGTAGTAAATCAATAAATTATATTTATACCATTCGGTATTTAAAGTCCTTGACTTAGGATTTTGTTTCATATTTTTATTTCTGGCGGTCTCAAACTTTCGGTTATTTTACAGTGTGTTAATGTTGTTTTTGAGAAAGATACAATCTATCAACTCATATGCATGGTTTATTTGGTTTGTCATCATGTTTCTAAGTGATTTTCAATCATTTATATTTTGTGTCAAACCTTAATGATTAAACTGATAACCGAATCGATAACGATCAATAACTAAAAAACCAATACTTTAATGGTTCTCAACTGTTTAGCATGTCTACAAACCGATAACCGATAAGTCGAATCGATAAACTTTAAAATCGAATCAATTGAACCGATATATAACCCTATTAAATTCTGTCGAACTCGTAGTTACTAGTTAGTAATAACTCCGCTACAACTAATATTTGAGTGATTCCATATATTGCGATAGGATGATTTTTCTCAATGTTTATTGGAATACTTTTAAATTTTCAGTGTGTTTAGTGTAATTGTTATTTTTTATAGAATTTTGTTTCATTTTCGAAGAACTTTTTTTTATATAAGAAATTGCTCAAGGACTGGTTTTAAATGTAAAAAAAGACTATTGATTTATTTAGAAATTGGATGCGTGAAAGTTAATTATCTAAGCTTAGCTTAGTGGTGCATTTAATTAAAAGATTAAATCTTGGAGTTGTCTTTGTTCCTTTTCTCTTCTAATAATGATGATAAAATGGTGTTAATTAAAATTTATCTATAATTAAAAAAAAGTTTGCACAACTATAGGAAATTTATTGACAAAAAAATAAGAGGAAGACCATTGTAATTAAACTACATTTGAAGTGAGTGGTTATTGATCAACTTCAGCTTATTGATAACACGATTCTAGATAAGAAGATATAATAGTCAATAATGAGGATAAAAGTGTAATAGATAGCCGAGTCGTATTGCACCTTATGTGGGAGAGGGAGCGTCCTCCTCTCCTCTTCTCAGTATTAATACATTCTCTTATTTTTCAATGCATATTACTATATGTTTTTTCATATTGCTTTGTCTCTTGCTCTTTTACCGTCTTTCTTTTTTCTTTTGCAAATCTGCTTAAAACTTTTCTTTTAAATCGAGGTTTATCGAAAATAATGTCTTTACCTTATAAAATTTGAAGGAAAATCGATGTATATTCTACCCTATCTATACCCCACGTGTAAGCATTGGTGGTGGTGGTTCTTTGACCTTTGTTATTGCTCCTCTTGATAATTTCAAGCACATCTTTTAGGGTAGGTAAAGGTATTAGTAGTGTAGTATTTGATTACCACCAATATCCACTACATATACATTTTTCCATTTTTTTTCTCCGTTTTAATTTGTTTGTCTTACTTTTAATTTTTTTTATATATTTAAAAATTACGTAAAAAATACTATAAATTATGATAATTGACAACTTAAAATATTTTTTAAAAAAAACATATAAAAAATCGATTGCTTATAAAAAAAATCGAGTGATTAATAAAATTAATCTTTCTATGTCACAAAATGGGACAAAAGAGGTAACATGTATTATTTAATTTGGAAACTACGTAAAAAGTATTGTAAATCTCAATTATTAACAATATATTGACTTTTGAAATTCTATTTGTGCTACATATATTGAAACAAGGAAAGTAACATATATTAGTTAAAAGTAATGTAAAAGTACTATAAATTACAGTAATTAACAACTTAAAGTATTTTAAAATCGTATTTAAAATTTAATTGACTCTCTAAATTTTATCTATATCACATAAAGTGAGATAAAAAAATAACAGATATTGAGCCCGTGCTAGCACGGCCACTTGTGTCTAGTAAATTATAATGGGATAGTTTGGGAGTCGGAATCCTTTCACCTTCAATAAAAGATTTCAAAATCGAGTTTGTGGAAATGAAAAAAAAAATCGAATAGGCCCTGCAATAAACCATCGTACCCCACTTTATAGAGTTTTTGGAACACCAAACGTGAAATCAAATAGTAACGCAATACATATTAATCATAACAAAAATAAATCATGATAAAGAAAATATCTTACTATACATTAATGATTAATTCAACAGTGTATTGCGAAGTTACTATCGTTATAAAAAAGATAAGTTCATTTTTGAGACGTAATTTGATACAATGCTTTTTGTCAAAGACAATTTTATTTTTTGGGCTCAAATTAAAATGTTTAACTCGAGATTTTATATAAAAAAAATAAAATTATATCACTCTTTTCTTGATATTCTACGTATGATATTTCTACATGTCAATTTTAAGTTGATATTTTCTTCAAATATTGACGATAAATGTCAGTATTGAGAAATGAGAAATAGATATGTCTTTGTATAAGTGTCTTTAATTAGACCCATAAATTTATAATTTAGAAAAAGCATGAAAAAAGGAATAAATAAATAAATATCAATATAATATCTCAACTTGTATAAGATGATTTTTATATGCAGAGTCTGATTTTGAAGTTAAAATTTTATGTGTTTAATTATTAAAGTTTCGTAGGATTAAATTTATTATATTATTGTTCATTTTTATTATTTGTTGTAAATTTAATAAATTTTTACTCACAAATTTATGTTTTGCATTGAAAATATTGAGTTTGAGTGAATCCCATAAAGTTGGATCCACTCTGCGTATATAATTGGTTCATCTGAACCTAATATTTTAAACGTAAAATCTTAAGTATTGAAAACATAAAACTTAAGAATATAAAGAATTCAATTCTACCAACCATAATAATTGAATTCTATAAAATTTAAATTCGAAATTTGTTCCTGTATATGTTGGTGACTTGACGTAGATATTAACTTTAGAATGAGTTTGACTTTTATGGAAGTTTCAGAAATTGTTACTTTTAAGATTTAATATATTAGATTTTAAAGTAAACATAATAAATAAAACAACATGATGCATTAAGCTTTCATTATACACACAATTTAGGAAAAGACCGATTATAAGATTCTATTATAAGGATGCAATAAATAAATCTTTTGTGATTCAATTTTTCTTGCACAACATATAATAGAAACTTAGTGCACAATTTTTTATTTTATTTTTAACCTAAAGGTAGGTAAATTGGATTTTGGTAGTGCATTAGAACTAAATTCATTGAATTTAGACAGGGTATGATACTATAGATTAAACTCTATTAATCTAGAAAATTACGTATTCAGTATGCGTTCTACGTAACATAATACAATTTAATTTTGAACGTATGTCACATGAATAGATATGTAGAACGCACGTGTCTACTTAACTTTATACAAATTTAAATATCTAATTGTGCACATTCAAAGTCGTTAAGCAAAAATATCAACTAACACCAAGTTAAAGGATACGTTTATGATCAAATTAATACCTTCTTTTCTCTTTGTAGGACTTACCAACAAACCTCTCCACACTATAGTCATTTACCATAATAACATTTTTCTATAATCTTCATGTTATGTTATATTATGTCTTCTAATTGTTATTACTATTATTTTTGTATCGAAAATAGACTCTACCCCTACGAAATACTGGTAAAGTCTATATATACTCTACTCTCCCCCTCCACAACCCCCTTGTTAAGTTACATTAATGTTATGTCATATTACATGTTCTCTATAACAACATTTCGTTATAACAAACGAACGATACTAAACTTTATAAGAAAACTAGTGAAGAACACTTTTTGCTAGAGTTCAGCTGACATTAATGTAACAAAAAGAATAATGAGTATTAATCTCTGTGTGGTACATACATAGTGGAATCTCTCAACTCTGCAGAAATGTAAACAAAGTGGGAGCCAAAGAAAAAAGAAGAATAGAGAAATAGGTCCACCTGAACATTTCAACTAAACTACATACAGTTTATACAAACTGATATATTACATGTACACAACTATCTCCCTCTCTATAAGACCTACTTGTCCGATAAACTCGCCTCACGTGTGGAGAAGTCGTAAATCTGTGTTTACCTCATCAAATCTGAGATGTTCATTTTCTGGCGAGACTTACTTGACGAGCTTGAAAAAATGTTGCTAGATGAAACTCTGAGCAACGAATCATAACCCCGGGGCTTTATAGTCCAACCCAGTTCACCCATCTGAAGAGTTTGCCAACTCTGAATGGCAATCCATAGTCTTTGGCTACAGCAGGTTCCCTTTTTGCTGTTTCGGGGTCAGACCAAACGTACACCCCACGCTCTTGTCGACTCCCTGGCACAGTGTTGTCGAGGATCACAGCTACCAAGAATGCTATCACCATGTGGAGTGACAACAATGTATTCAAAACGTAGTTTAGCTGCAAAAGAAATAATTTAGGATCGATTCAAGAGAATTTTAGTTCATGTGATTCTAGTCGAAGGTACATACCCCTCCGAAGTTTGTGCGGATAGGACCGTGAGAAGCTACGACATATGGTTCAAAATAACTCGGAACATGCAAGTTGCTTTTCGGAGTGATGCCATACTGCTGGAAATAGGCTGGTATAGAGAGGGATAGGAACAAAGACAGGCCAACTATGATAATGTTCCTCGAGCTTCCTGCTTCACTATAGCGTAAATTTGACAAGCCCAAGGCGGTAAGCATTGTCCACATAAAGCATAATAGGCCTGCAACGATGACATCCGGTATTGATGCAATAAAGCCTCCTACTTTACCTGTTTGCATGTCAGAAAGGAGCATGGTTAAGCATTACATCCCTATGACAAATAGGTGACTCAATATATGCAAATAGGTGTCAATTACACTAGTACATGACTTTTCAAGGGTAAAAGTGAAAGACATAGTATATCCATGAAATTCGGAGGAATTTGGGTTCGCCTCCTTACCCCCCTCCCCACTCCCACTTAAACACCAAGCTTAATCTTCGAGGGGCTTCAAACTCATGATGTTTGCCTACACATCCTGTGTTGTACTTCCTTTACCACTAAACCAAAGGCCTGCCTTTTTTTAATACCCGAGAAATCCCTTAAAAGTTGGAACACAACGCCAGTTGGTGCACAGGTTTTGAGCTCGAGGGAGGAGTATAGGTCCGTTCCTAAATTTCTTTGGGATTCTTTAATATTAAACGTAATTCTCTTCACAATGCTGTAAGATGTGGGGGTTTCTTGAGGGGAAAGGAGGGGACAATGAATCGTGATAAAAAATTCCAACTTGTTTTCCTTGGTTAACATAATCAAGTTGATCTAGATAATGAAAAAAAAAGGGCAACAACTCTAGTCCTCTCTAAATTAAGAACAGAATTAATACAAATTACCCCTTCAGGTCTATTATAATGCTCCTGACCGTTGAAACTAAAGAAAACCTCCTCAAGGTTGTTGACCATAAGGTGAAATGCTTAGTTTTTCAAAGTTTTCTAATATAAGAAAAGTTCCCTCCCTCGGCCGGTCAGCCCAAACTTGTATCTCTTTGTTCACATTTTCTTCATCCCATTCCTTTTGCATCATGACAAACAAAGAATGATAGAAACAGTCAGATTCATATCTTTAGTGATAATCGTTGTCAATTTGGAAGGAAAAACCATTGTTTCACTTCTGCCCATAACCTTGAGGAGATAGTTTAGGTGTAAGTACCACAAACCCAAAAATGAAGCGGATAAAAACGTAGTAATACAACAACATACCCAATGTAATTCCACAAGTGGGGGCTAGGGAGGATAGTGTGTAGACCTTACCCCTACCTTGGGAGGTAGAGAGGCTTTTTTTTTGTACTATTTTCTCTTCATTGCATGTCCCATTTCCCAGGTAATCAGAATATATATCAGTACGAGTAGAATTCACTCGGGAAGACTCATCACCATTAGATAAATAGTATTGTAATCATTAGAACTGTAGAACATGATGAATGGAGAGGGGACTACATGCATTATTTTACCAAGGTAACATCCAAAAGTTCTTCTCAAATTGGCAGAGATAATTTGCAAAGATATGCTGTAAGTTCTTCTCATATCTTACGACATCCAGTATTTATGTCCCATTTTCATTGTATGGTCTGAGTGAATCATCTCATTACCAAATTAGAGCACATGCTAACTGGCTATTCGGTGATGAAGTTTCTAATATGAAACCTGTTTTTATTAAAAAAAAAAACATTACACACACAAAGTAGAACATAGTGATTGTGGAATTAAAAGGTCTACCAAAGTTTTTTTCCTCTTCCAAACACAAAATCAGTACTTTTATTCTACCTCCTGACATGAAACATGGTTTAATTTTTGGGAGTTGAGAAATGTTAACAGTTTCCAGAAAGGCCTACAACCTATGGGTTATGAGGGATATTTATGCAAATTTTATAAATTCATAAAGTTACCTCTAGAAGCATACCTATAAGAGACAGGACAATTAAAACACATGCCCCCAACTCGATCGCTCTGCGGCTTCCCATTTTGGTTACAGCAATCGTGTGCACATTTTCAGTTAAAGTTGAAGATCCAGTTCCTGTGCCCCATAGACCAGCCAAGAGGCTACAAAGACCTTCAAGACCAATTCCTCGACTTAAAACACCAGGTGTTGGCGGTCTGGACGCAACCAACAATGATGATGCATGATATGACCCAACCTAAAAGTTGACGAGAATAATTAGAAAAAAATGATAGTTCAATACTGCATTCTATCTATTGTTCAATATTTGAGAAGAGAATTATAAAGCAAAGAGGCAGTCCGAGAATATTAAGTCAATTTACAAGCTTGGAACATTGAGAATATATTTAAAGCAAGTATCTGAGTGTGTCTGAAAGCAAAAGTGCAAAGAACCACAATGCCTGCTCTAAGTGAAAACCAAGAGGTGATGCGCACACTTGTCGAAGTGCGGCATACAATATCAAGAATACAAAACTTATTTTGTTTGATCAAGTAATAAGAATTATCTAATACATATGAATTTTAGTACTTAAAACATCCAAACTCTATGATTTTGAAATTCCACTACATAGGCTACATGTAGCATAGGGTGTTTCATTCGTTCAGTTTGCAAAGAGGTTACCTGCTGGGACAAGGGGGAATAACCCACAACACTGCATTAAGACAAGATGCACAGATTTCCAACAAGTCCGCATGTGTGGCCTAGTGGTCAATGAAATGGGTTGGGAACCATGGGGTCGCAAATAACCCACAACACTGCATTAAGACAAGATGCACAGATTTCCAACAAGTCCGCATGTGTGGCCTAGTGGTCAATGAAATGGGTTGGGAACCATGGGGTCGCAAATAACCCACAACACTGCATTAAGACAAGATGCACAGATTTCCAACAAGTCCGCATGTGTGGCCTAGTGGTCAATGAAATGGGTTGGGAACCATGGGGTCGCAAATAACCCACAACACTGCATTAAGACAAGATGCACAGATTTCCAACAAGTCCGCATGTGTGGCCTAGTGGTCAATGAAATGGGTTGGGAACCATGGGGTCGCAAATAACCCACAACACTGCATTAAGACAAGATGCACAGATTTCCAACAAGTCCGCATGTGTGGCCTAGTGGTCAATGAAATGGGTTGGGAACCATGGGGTCGCAAATAACCCACAACACTGCATTAAGACAAGATGCACAGATTTCCAACAAGTCCGCATGTGTGGCCTAGTGGTCAATGAAATGGGTTGGGAACCATGGGG
>JAJOOS010080902.1:0-55518 GCA_029582725.1 Solanum chiquidenum | reverse complement strand
GCTCCATCCATCTCTAAGTCTATCATTTCACTCAAGAAGGAAACATCACCCTAAGGCCCATCCTTCAAGGTTATACATTTACTTAGGAAAGCTAGACTCATGAAAAAGGCACTATGCTCAAGTCTACCAATTCAAGTCTTGGCCTAGAATTCCTCTTTTAGCATTTATAGGAAGAGCTCCATTACTAAGTCATAGCCCAACCAAACATTCATATACAATCAAGCATTCATGACACAAGACAAGATACTCAAGTCTAGCATATGAGCTACATCATCATCTTATAAAGACTCATCATAGTCCATCATCACCACATATCACCATTTCAAGAGAAACATGCTTTCACATTAGCATAATAACATTTTATACAATATCACATTAATACCATTAGACATCTTCACATCATAGCTTCACACAAACTTTACATATAGCTTCATATAGGACTTTACATATAGCCTCATATATGTATAATAACACATCAATATAATAACACTCATATAATGCCCTTCATGGCCTCAATTCACAATAATACAATATTCCAACATTATACATTAACTTCACCAATGCCTTCATGGCTACAATTCACAATAATACCACACAAGAATAATACATAACACTTCCACCAAAGGTGGATTCAATCTACCAAACAACAATCAACTCAATAGAGAGAGTTCAAGCTTTCTTACCATAACCCAAAGCCATAGCCAAAATCACCAAAATCCAAGCAATCACCAATACTTCACCCATAAGGCTTACCACCCTTAATTCATCCATTATCAACAATTAATTATAAATAAACAGTAAACAACACAAGATATATCAATACAATTCACTTTACACATACTTCCATCAACTTTGAATTTATAGAAATAGACCCACTTCATAGCAAATATTAGGGTTTTGTAGAAGACAAGGGTTCATGGAGTATTTCATTCAAAAATCACAAACAAACATTAATTAACCCATATCCCAACGTTTCAAATCATTTTCATGCAAGAACCCTTGATAGAATTCAAAAATAAGTTTTTAGTCACTTTTTGAAAACATTGTAAAATCCTTTGAAATTGAAAACTTTATAAAATGAGAGAAACTATGACATTATGTATCAAACCATCTATAACATTTAGGAATAACAAACTCTTTAATATAAACTTAGGGACACGGCCCTTACATAAGTAACCTTAGGGACACGGTCCTTACATACAACTAAAACATAAAAGATAGACAATAAAGGACATTTGGTCAAGTCCTCGAATACTATGAGGACTCATCCATCTTATTCTTCTTGATCTCTTATGAACCTAGCCACAAGGATAGCATCCAATATCTCCAAAACCTACACTTATAGAAATTTAGATGAATGGGTTAGCACAAAAAGTACTAAGTATGGAAGCCATGCAAGAAAATCCTTAAAACATGCATAAAAGGACATTTTTATTTAAAACCATGCTTCATGCCATTTATGAACATCATCTTTGAAATAGTTGGAGAATGCAACCAATAAGGAAAATCAAACACATTTCATCATAACATGAGAGATATCATTATAATAACAAGCATAGTCTCCAACATCGACATAGCACAAACTCCAGTATTCACAATACATAGTTCACATGCATAAGCACATACCAAGATCATATCAACATAATAGAACCGTTACATGAGCAACCCTAAGCTACACGTGTGCCATGCATAGATAGGATCCCATAATCCTACCTACACTAAGTCTCACTTTTAGGCTACCATGATCATAAATAACATAACTTCATACCAACATATAAGCAACCTAAAGTCATACTAGTGCAATGCAAAGGTAAAGTCCCATAACCCTACCAAATGCTAACTATCGCATTTAGATCACCAACAACATCATATCTTACTTTTGGTTCTTACATCAACAACATACATAAGTAAGGAGACATTCATGATCATGATTCATAACAAGTAAATTCAACCTTAACGTTCATTCATATCATCCATTCATAATTCATTAGTCGTCATAACATAAGAGAACCTAACCATAACCCCTCTTAAAATCTATTTGTGCAATGTATAGATAGCATCCCATACTACCACCCATACTAGGTAGTACCTCTTAATAAGTCACAATTAGAGTCCACGTTCTTATCATAGCTCGTATTCATTTCATATAGGAAATATTAACTATAACCGACATAGACCATGTGAGCTACATGGAATCTGGTGTCATATAACCCCACGCCGAAAGAAGGTGTTCTACTTGCCAAGGTAGAACTACATGAATAGCTATCTAGATTGATCCACTAAGCTAAGACCTATGGGGGCACGTAGTTATGGGATAGGGAGATTGCTACTAGAAACCCGGCCTATTGCATTAGCGGGAGAGTTTCCATCTCATGAGGTCATGTGTAGAAGACCCGACCTATTGCATTAGCGGGAAGGCCTCTACCACATTATCCATATCCATTCGGTGCTAAACATAATTCCCTTTAAAAGTGACATTTTGTCTTTACTTAAGTTTTAATTCATGAAAGAATGCACTAGGCACTCAAACCAACATATATCATAATAGCTCATAGATTCATAAAGTGAAAATTGCCTTTCAACCTTAGAACCATTAACATGTGAGAAAACCTTTCACATAATACATATAGTGTTTCATGAGAATAACCTTTCATTCAACACAACATCAACATATCATCATCCTAGACAATTCATTCATAATCAAGTGTAAGGGTAAAGGAAGAATGACCTTTTCACCAATACCACAATATACACAATAGTCATAGGACCTTCCCATCATGCCTTTCAAGGGTTATGGACCAACTCATCCCAACATACAGAAAATAACACATTAGCTAAGGAAATACCATGATCCAACAACTCATCAATAGCATAATCACACCATGATTGGCACATTATACTTCAACTATTTATAAACATGCATATAGTATCATGATCAATTCAATTCATGTTTAGAAGCATTGACCTATACCAATTCAATTATAGGTGGTCTAATCTAAGGCATTACATGAAGAAATTCATCATTCTTGGAGGATCACATATAAACCCTCAACTAGCCTCTTCCATGGAACAACCCTAGATTATATAAATTCACCTTAGAAATCTTAGGTTAATCAAGTATATATGTAAAACCACACTTAGATCATGCAATTACATCATAATTAACTCACATCCAATCAATTGGACCAACTTACAAAACCATCACATAATGTAAAGAAGAACCATAGCTAGGGTTGGGGGTGGAATCTTGAAGGATTCAATTTAATATCATCTAAAATCAGTAGTATAACCAATAATAAACATAATTCAATGTACACAATTTCAAATGAATTTGGGAAAAAGGGAAATCATGGGTCATATGGGGATTTTGTTCATAAACCATTAATATACCATAAATCCACCCACAAATCATCATATATAATCATACAGAATCATAGTTGAACAATTGAAACATTTTTAGAAGATGCCCCATGCTATTGATTGAAAACCTAGAAATTGGGGAAGTTTGTAAACTCAATTTGAAGGGCTTCTTGGTGAAAGCAAACCAAGAATGAAAACCTCCATACCTTAGGTGTAGATTCCCATCAAAATCCTATGAAAAATCTTCCATCTTCAAGCCCTAGGTTGATCTCTTCCTATGTTCTTCAATGGATTCTAGAGAGAAGATATTTGGGAGGGAAAAGAATTTGGGTTTGTATTTGGGGTCTTGGGTTATAATGAGTTAATGACTTAGTTTAGGGTCTTATTAACTATTTATGGGAGGTTATTTGACCACTTTACCGACCCCCTAACCCCTTAATTAATTAACTAACTTAATTCCCAAACTCCCAACATAAAACTAAACTTGCCAAAACTGACAGCATCTACGGATCCCCATCCACGGACCATGGATGGTCTAAGGGCTTTCAATGGGTCTCCTGGTTGGGGACTGACAGTGCTTCACTATTTTGGGTAAACGTTTTACTTCGAGATCGGAATAGGGAAAACTCAGTGGCGTTGTAAAGAGGAGTCACAAACTTTTAATTGGATAGGTAATGGCACACCTAATTCATTTTGAGCTATGACATATGAATATTTGAAGTTGACCCTAAACTCCTAACTTAAAACTAAATCACTAAAAACTGGCAGCACTTACGACTTGACCATCCACGGACCGTGGATTGGTCTAAGGGGAGTGGTTTGGGTCCGTCGTTTGGACCTGAGGCTCAAAACTTGCAAGGTGTTGCAGGCCTGACCTACGCCCATTACCTACGGGGTGTAGGTCAATCTAAGGGGCGTGAATCATGGGTGTAGATCAAGTTGTTTTGACAGCTTTTTGGGCAATGTTGGGGTCCTCCTCAAGGACCCCTTGGATGGTCATTGGGGAGTCGTACCCGGACGTTTAACCCCTAAATATGTCATTCTAAGTACGGGAGCCATTTATCTTGATTTTAACCCTCATACAACACTCCAAAACTCCACTACAAGACACTACAACACACTAGTTCAACTTACTAGTGTCCGGACGTTATAGTCGTGTCTTGACGTTTAACCTCTAAGCATCTCAACCTGAACTTGGGAACCATTTAACATCATTTAATCAAGTTTCAAACTCTAAACTCATACATGAAGCTCTAGTTTCACCTACTAGATTTTAGTCAAGCTTTAGCTAGGTCTTACTAGATTTTCGGGTTGCTATAAAAATGTAGATGTGTGACATTATATAAAGACATAAAATAATACAATTTATCCAAACACTGTATTCTTTCAAACAATTCAGTATCATACCATACAATACAATACAATACATTATAAAACAATTCATAACAACCATCTAAATAGACATTGTAATATAGCAAAAATAGAACAATTAAGATCTTGTTTCCAGAAAACCCAAATCTTACTGATAGAACAAAACTCAAAGTGATTTCTTTCAAGAAATTCATCAAATAGTTAGGGCACAAATAGTTTTACTAACAAAACTAAATTATTGTCTAAAAACATGAAAAACCAATGTTGGGTTATTCAAATTCTACCACTATCATCTCTGCGACCTCTCCCTCCTTCTTTTCTACCACTGTTTGCACCATTACTAGCTCTGCCGTCGTCGCCAACTAGACCTCCCATAATTTGTTGAACCTTGTGATGCTAACAACAATTTATGTTGTTCAGAAAATATTCTCGCTTGTATTTTTCCTTTGGTGTGACTTATATTCCTATTTGGTTCTTTGTTCCAGGCTCTCCCTCCAACATTTAAGATTCTATTTATCTTTTCGGTGATGAATCTTCTGAAATTCCAACATCCTTTCATTTTAAAATTATTAATGTTGTAAGACTACATAAAATATATATAAAACATTACGATCAAAAAATTATAGTGCAACTACAAAATAAGTCGCCAAATAGCTTATAGCTAACAAGAATTTTTTGATAATTTGTTGTTAATCCATATTATTAAATAAGATTATACAATGATAATGTCTTACCCCAACCCACACCCTAGAAATAATTAGCACTCGAGAACCATTGTTGGTTCCCAAGCGAACCATTGGCCTTGCTCGTTGATGAGTCCAAGATTTTGACTCATTTAGGGTTTTGTTTTCATGGTTTAAGTGTTCTCAAATGCCTAATTTATGCTCAAAATTGATGTTAAACTTGTGATTTGCACTAATTAAGGCTAAGGAGCAAGACAAGGACATTAACGAGCAAACAAAAGTGAAAAAGTTGAAGAAGTTGAAGGAAGGCAATTCTGGTGATCGCCAAGACCACTCAGTGAGCCTTCGTGTGGCTCTTTAGCTCACCTAAAGTTCCAGTATACCAGCCCTGAGGGAAGAACCTACTTGGTAATATAAATGAATAGTCGGCAGATCGCTGACCGACTCAGTGATATCAACCTTGATCGCCTAAAGTAGCAGAACCCTGAAGTCTAATGGACAATGCAAACCAGCGATGGAATGGAGAAAAGGGTGGATCACCGACCTGGTTGGCGAGGTGCGACTTACTTCGCCTAATAGGCCTGAAGGCCAAAAATTAGGAAACTATAAATTGAAATTTAAATAGAAGAAAAAGGTCTTCCAGAGTTTTGTGTTTTTCTTTGAGTTTTTGAGCTCCCATTGGAGACTTTGAAACTTTTGAGATTTTTTTTTGAGGAATTGCAATTGGGTTTTCGAACTAATTCAATTTGGAGCATTGTAGAGAGTTGGAAACTTTTACCCAGCTCATGGCTAATATAGTTGGTAATTATTTCTCTCTTTTTATGATGTGTAGCTAAAACCCCAATTCTTAGGGTGTGATCATGTGATTATTTTTCTAATTAGCTTATGGGTATTATTGTTAATGATTTAAATGTTGTTTTAATGTGAGTTTGATCGATAGCTGAGTAGTCATTCATAAATTGTAGTTGCAAATACAATTTTAGCTAAGTATTTTGGGTTTGCTCGAGAGATATGTTCAGAAACCAATGTTATCGATTGATGAATGTAGTCTGTGGGTTGTTATGGGTTCAGCTCAAGAGAGTGAATCTTAACTCGCTATTACCTATCTAGCTTGAGAGAGTAGAAAAAATAAGGTTTTGGGTTGTTTTGTAGTGCTAAGCTTGTCGAGTTTCCAGAGAACTTGCATGAACCGTAATAGTTGTTTGAGATAAAACTATTGCACTTATAGTCTACCCATCCCATAGTGATTCAGCAAATTATTAATAAACTTCAGCTACCTGTATAGCATAATTAGTCTATAATTGATCACATCCCGAGTATTCCTCTCAATATTGGTGAAACACCCTATTTTCGTAATTATTTTAGTTGATTATATACAAACCAATCCCCCCCATCTGACATTTGTTGTCTCCCTTTAAATTTAACTACAAGTTTTCTATAATTTGTATTCCTACCACTAATTAGATTACATTCGTAACTTCGTAACTGAATTCGAACTTGTACCGTTCCATGTGGGTTTGACCCCAACTCTTTGTTGGGTTTTATACTAGATTACGATCTCCCAAACCTAGTATTGGATAAGGTGTGGTTGAGCATTTATCAAAAATAGCGTCGTTGCCAGGGAGTTGTGTTTAGAATTCAATTATTGAAGTTTAAATTGTAATCTTCTTGTGTTTATGTTGAATCAACATACTTTGTTTCGTGTTTGTGTTGGCTTGTTTGAACAGAGGAAGATATGAGCGTGAACGGGAGTAATGGTAGCCAAGTTGGCCACCAAGATGATATTGGAAATCTGAATGATGTTAATGACCCGATTCAATTAGGTGGTGTTGGTGCGATACGTCTACCTCCTGTTGAGGTTGTTGTCTTCCATGTCACTAGCACAATGTTACAGCTCCTACAAATGAAAGGACTATATGGAGGGCTGGCCCATGAAGATCCCTATGAGCATATTTGGAACATTGTGGACGTTTGTGGTCCGTTTTCATTCAAGAACATATCACAAGAATCAGTTTGTCTTTGGTTGTGCCCATTCTCTTTGATGGGTGAAGCTATCAAATGGTTAGCTGATCTACCGAGGAACTCCATCACCACTTGGGATGAACTTACCGCAGCGTTCTACGTAAGGTTTTTTCCCCCGACAAAGATGATGACGCTCAGAGATAGTTTTTAAGGTTTCAAATGCTTGGAAGACGAACCAATCCACGAGACGTGTCTTAGATTTTAGAAGTTGGTACTTCAATATCCGACTCACGAACTGCCAAACAACATATTGTTACAACATTTCTATAGGAGTCTTGACTCGGTGAACAAAGGTGTCACTGATCAACTTGTTCCCGGGGGTATAATGCAACAACCTTATGAGATGGCATCCCAGTTTCTCGATGCCATGAAAAAAATCAATAGAGCATGGTATACTCGTGAGGACCAAGTGTCTCCTCTCAGCTTTAGAATGGCAAAAGAGCAGATCGAGAAGGACTAGGAGAGAGACCAAAACATGGCCAAAATGATGACCCAGTTGGATATCTTGTCATAAAATATGATGGGTAGTGGGTTGAAAACTGTGAATATTGTTGGTATTGTTAGAGCAAAGCCCGATGAAGTGCATTTTGAAGCATTCTATAATGAGGAAGTGAATTTCTTTGCAACTGAAGGAGGAGGGTAGATGTTTATCGTGACAAACGACACTAACCTACGGTTCGAGTGTCTACGATCGTCGATAATATAGTAACCCAACCAAGGGTTGGGGTCGTGTCCCAAGGGAGGGGTTTTGAGAATTAATAGATAAATAAAATTTAGTTCTAACTAGTCGTAGCTAAAGACATTAATGATTAAAAACATTGTAAATTAAAGGGGGCCACACGAAAGTGTGAAAAATCAATTTGGGGTTTTTTGTCACAAGTATAGCAAAAACAACAAATATAACAAGAAAATCAAGTATTGGGAAGAGTTCTTGGGGTGTGACCGCAATAGAAGTTGAGATAAATAGTTGGATACATGCTTTCGATAGGAAATTTGCAAGGTAATAGTAATTAGGCTAAGCTTTAGGCGGAAATAAGTTCCCTCTCGGGCAACTTACTCCGTTTCAAATGTGTTCCTCTTGGACACCCCTTTGCCGCATGAAGACCATCCTACGCCTTAATCCACTCACTCTCTTGAGCTGAGTGTTAGGATATGGGACTAGGGATCACCCTCTCAGGCTAAACCTCATGTCGACCCACTCCTTAGGCCATCTGTCTAGTAGTCTTGGTTTCGCGACCTCCCTCTCGGGCAAGCCAAAAACACAAGGGTGGCTTTGTATTTTTAACTACAAATCCATTAACTTAAACCACAACCACTAGGTGAAATCACCATTAAAATACATGTAACCTATCAGCAAACAAGACCCAACAATAATATCAACACATACTCGCTAAATCACACCCCAAGAATGAGGGTCACACATCAAGAAATAACAGAATAGACCTAAAATGATAGTGAAATCAGATGGGTATAAGAAATAAAACCTTGATTTTAGCAAAGGAAGAAGAATAGAGAAGACCCACTTCCAACTTTGGGAAGATGAACTCCTTTCTTCAAGTTTCCAAAACCCTTTCCAAACTTGAGAGTAAAATATAAAAATAGTACTAAATCCCAAAATTTGATAATAATAATTTGATACCAAAATCTCCTACTCAACGAGTATTTATAGTTTGCAAAATTTTGTGTTGCGGCGGATCACTCGGTGACATTAGTCGGAATCGCCGATCAATTCGACCATTCACCCTTTGGTATAGTTCATCGCCGTCTTGCATCATCCTTCAACATCATCATGCTCTGGGTTACTAGGCGACATAGTACTGCTTCGCGAACCTTCTCGGCGATCCATCAACTGCTCCCTTTTTTCGCCGACTTGATCCTTTCCTTCAAGGCTTATCACATTGGAACAAAAGGCGAAGTGAGACCCTTCGGTGATTTGCCAACTGAACTCGGCGATTCTCAGGCCTTAATTTTCTTGTTCTTTTCAGCCTTTTCGTTCTTTTTTGTGAAGTATTGTCCATGCATTCCTTCAAACTTCAAATACGTGAAACTTAAAGGCTTTAATCAGATATTGAGATAAAATGAGCATTTGAGGACTCTATTTATATTAAAATAAAACCCTAAATGAGTCCAATTTGTGGACTCATCAACACCCCCAACTTAAACTGTTGCTTGTCCTCAAGCAAACTCAAGTTCAGTCGTTCAAAAAGAATGTCTAAAATAGTGTTATACAAGACTCAATCATGAACATACACAACAAGATTTCAAACTACTTATGCGAAGATTCAATTGTTACTTAGAGATTCAAGTTGTGACACACCATTACCAACGATTCTCATGTTCACAATACTTTCTACTAATGCAAGTTCAAGCTCAACCAAAGTATCTAAATGCCCTCACACAAAGAATGATTCCATATTCACACATAGAGGCTACTCAATTTAAGATCAGGAATTAGATGCAACGCTCACACTCAAAAAGAGGAACACAATGCATGTTTTCACCCATAGGTTTGCCCTTATTTTCCAATCGACTTTCAGTTCGGCTTACTCAAGATCAAAAAGGCATTTTCAAGGCTTGTAATGGGGTTGAGTGCATAGGTATGGTCATTTAGTCTCAGTCACTTCTTCATCCTCATGAGATGTGGTGTTCTCAAACGTCCTTTTCCTTTTCTCTATCACTTTTTATTCTAGTTCTTCTAAGTCATCCTTTCATTCACTCTCTATGTATTGATTGGAAAAACAATTCCGTTTGCACCTTTATTCAAAAATTAAACCCCCCCCCCCTTTTTTTATGGGGTTTCCATTTTGTTTTGCAATACCATGGATTAGAGAGACTTTTTCTTGCACTTCTTGACTTCTCCTTTTCCTTTTTCACCACACCCCCAACTTAGGGTTTTGGTCTAAGTTGGCTATTCACTAAATCACAAATCAAGAGGATTATAGGTAGTGGGTCAAGTAAGGTCTAGGGTTCATCGAGTTTCTTCCAAAGAAAGGTAAGGTTCAAGGGGTGTTCAAAAGAGTTTCACACACTCACGGGTAGGTCACAAAAGAGGTATATGTCAAATTTGGTTCACACTCATTAAAGTTGCCTAAGATCATATCCAGAGGACACCTTTCTAAATCAACCAAACTAACAGGGCAAATTTTGGGTTTATTCATGCATGGTTCAAAGTAAGTTAATCACACAAGGAATCGACACTTAAGTCAAACAAGACTACACAGTTTCGCTAGTGTGCAATAGTCATTACAAGAAAATCAATTCGGTACATGACTAATCACAACAAGATGCAAAGAGTTCACATATTGTCTATGAAACTTCATTTAGCCTCGTCGTAGCCACACATTCATGTTTTTTCAATTGAGAGCACTATTCAAGTCATCAGTATTGATCGGAACCAAGATTTAAATTTTTTAAAAGAACAGCCACTTTCAACACAAGCGGTGGCGAAAATTTTTGAAAACTAAATTTTTTCAGAAGGGTCAAAATTTGCATCAATTAAAATCAGAAAGAGAAGACATGAGCTTAAACATCCACGAAAGGCAGTGTAAAAATAATTTAAGCACAAAGCCCAAATATAAACAAAACATGAACAGTAATAGCACACAAAGGTGGAACTCACCCCACCGCAAATAAAAAGTATTTGTCCTCAAATGCAAATGATGAATATCCAACAGTGAAAATGAAGAAAGATAGAGAGGGAGGTAAATAGGGGATCATGTCTACACGCTTGCTCCATCTGTTGGGGCATCGTTGCCCGATGCATTAGTCTGGAAGTTGAGAATGGTCCCCAGAATATCATTCTGGGTCGCATTGTGTTCATTTGCCCTAGCTTCTGCAGCGATGTTTGTCCACTTCATGGTCCTCCAAAAAAGAGTCTATAGCCGTGTAGCATCCACGTTTCCATGAAGGAATAGTGGGGTCAATGTGGATCCTCCTATTGGCACTTGCTTTCTTACTCTCTTTTCTTTCTTTGGCCAGTTCTGTTATCTTTTCATCTCTTTTAAAATCTCATGCTCTTACATGTCGTGGTGGCATGTCCTTTCCTGCAACTTTTGGTCTAGCCATTTCTGCAAACCACTTTGAGATAATGTTAGAACATATTTGACAACCAAAATAGAGGTTTTTATCTGCAAAAAGATGAGATAATCCATTTGGCGTGCCACCAAATACACTCGGCGAGCCACCGACAATCTGCTACAAAAGAAGTTAGGGGTGCAGACAAGGGGCGATTAAGGTGTCATTTAGCGAGCCACCGAGTGCACTTCGCAATCCCGTGCTTCTCACCGAAAGTTACAGCAGTCACAATAAAGCATGATAGTAAAGGCGAGATGGGGTACTTAGGCGAACCGCTGAGTGGTTCGGCGAGCTCGTCATAACTCGTCGAATCACCCATCATGCCTAATTTAGATCCGACTTATGAAATCAACCCCGCAATCCCCTGAAAACACAATTTAAGCACCTAAGGCACAAATTCATCGAAGACCCATTGAAATTTCTACACACCTATATCAACACAATTTCAAATCAATGCACGATCTAGTGGGATTCTACCCATTACTCAGTAAGTATTGAATCGTAATTGTTAACACATACAATCCCATCAACTCAAAGACTCAACAACAATTTTCAATCATTTCAACATTATGCAAATGAGTACAATTTGAATAGAGTAAATGCGAGGTTCAGACTACCAACCTTTGATGCCGAACAGATACTACTGACCTGCTAGGTAGCAATGCAATCCAAATCCGAGCACCAGTCGATACTTAAAATACTCTTAAACGTGCAAGAAATGTAACTACTAGGGTGCGAGTGTGATTTTATATTAGTGACAAAGTGACAGAAAGTGAATGAAATAGAACGTTTAAACCTGCGGCTTGTAACCGTCCAGTTTCTACTCGTTCGGTGATTCTAGTCGGTCTCTCCCAATCACTCGGCGAAGCGCTGAATATCTAATTTTCTTGCCGAATATAACAGAGTTTGCAGTTCATATGGGCATTACTTCAACGATCCTCATCGAGATCGCCAAATGGGTTGGCGATGCGCCGACAGATTCACACTCCACCGAGTTTTACAGACCCAACCTCCATACATCTCTTCAAGAACTTTTCTCACTACACCTACACAAATAACAGACTATTATTTTATCAAGATAACAAAAGCAAGTAAAGGGGTTTTGGATTTCCTCCCAAACAGCGCCTTAGTTAATATCGTGGCACGACGCACATCAACCTTCAAACCTCACTCTTGGGGTTAGCCATAGTATTACTAGGCAAACCCCCTTGTTGTTTCGAGTTAATATGAGACGAGATATGACCCATCTGGGTCTCTAACTGCTTGATTGAAACTGAATGAGAGGTGACGGTCTGGTTAAGGGTAGACACATCTTCTTTCATTCCTTGTAGCATTTTGTCTGACCCTTCAACTCTTTTTAGAATACGCAAGAGCATATCCTCGGACCTACCACCTTCCAAATCCTTGAGTTTTTGCCGCTCGTGGGGAGGCACATATATGTCCTTCTACCCATCCTTCTAATTTTGATTCCAATCCCTCCATTCGCGGTCTCGATCTTTCCATCCTTCGTCTCTAGCCCAACCTTGGTTACCACCCTTCCACGGGTAATTTGAACAACAACCACCACTTTGGTTTTCTAGAAAATTTACCTCCTCGCTATACAGAGCTTCAAACTTCATCTCTTCAGGATTTGTGCCCCAACCCCCACAGCATTGACACCACGAGTACTAGCCCCAATGACATTCTTAGATAGAATATCAAGTTGTGTCATAATCTTAGCCATGTTTTGGTCTCTCTCATTATCCTTTTCAATCTGCTCCTTAGATAGTTGGAAAGTGACAGGGGAGACTTCGTCCTCACGAGTGTACCACACTCTGTTGATGGTTGTCATGTCATCTAAAATCTGGGTTGCTGCATTAAACCTCCGGGTGAGAGTTGGTCAGCACCACCCTTGTTTACCGAGTCTAGACTCTGGTAGAAGTATTAAAGGATCACGTTATCAGGAAGACCATGGGTTGGGTATTGTAGCACCAATTTTTTAAATCGAAGCCAAGTTTCATGTAGAGGCTCTCCATTCAGACGCTTGAAACTCTAGATGTTATCCCTAATAGTCATCATCTTTGAGGGAGGGAAGAATCGCACATTAAATGTGGTGACCAACTCCTCCCAAGAAGTGATCAAATTTTGGGGTAATTTAGCTAACCACTTGCAAGCTTCCCCCATCAGAGAAAATGAGAATAATCGCAGCCTGTCTGACTCTTGAGAGATGCTCTTGAAAGAGAATGGCCCACAAACGTCTACGATGTTTCGAAGATGCTCATGGGGATCCTCATGAGCTAATTCGCTGAAGAGTCCTTTAAGTTGCAAGAACTGCAACATAGTGCTCATTATATGGAACACTACATTCCCCTCGGCTGGGGTTAAGCGGATGGCTCCAACGCCTCCCATAAGACAGGGGTCATTGACATTTGGCTCTTGGACATCGTTGAGGTTACCGATGTCATCTTGGTGGCGCACCTGGCTACCATTACTACCGTTAACACTCATGCTTTCTAAAATGTTTACACAATCAACAAAGTAAGACTAAAAGTTAAATTAGTAATACTACACTAAAATGAATGAAAATTCTATTAATCTGAAAATTCTCAAGTGACACCACTCCCCAGCAGCGGCGCCATTTTGATGCTTATCGTGACCAACAACACTAACCTACGGTTTGAGTGTCTACGATCGTCGATATTGTAGTAACCGAACCAAGGGTTGGGGTCGTGTCCCAAGGTTGTGGTTTTGAAAATTAATAGATAAATAAAATTTAGTTTTAACTAGTCGTAGCTAAATACATCAATGATTAAAAACATTGTAAATTAAAGGGGGCGACACGAAAGTATTAAAAATCAATTTGTGGGTTTTTGTCACAAGTATAGCAAAAACAACAAATAAAACAAGAAAATCAAGTATGGGGAAGAATTCTTGGGGTGTGACCGCAATACAAGTTGAGATAAGTTGGGTACATACTTTCGATAGGAAATTTGCAAGGAAATAGTGACTAGGCTAAGCTTTAGATGGAAATAAGTTTCCTCTCGGGAAACTTACCCCGTTTTAAATGCGTTCCTCTCGGACACCCATTTGTCGCATGGAGTCCAGCCTACGCCTTACCCCACTCATTCTCTCGAGCTGAGTGTTAGGATATGGGACTAGGGCTCACCCTTTCGGGCTGAACCTCATGTCGACCTACCCCTTAGGCCATCAGTCTAGTGGTCTTAGTTTCACGACCTCCCTCTCAGGCAAGCCAAAAACTCATGGGAGGCTTTGTATTTGCAACTACAAATCCATTAACTTAAACCACAACCAGTAGGTGAAATCATCATTCAAATACATCTAACCTATCAGTAAACAAGACCCAACAATAATATCAACACATACTCGCTAAATCACACCCCAAGAATGGGGGTCACACATCAAGAAATAACAAAATACAGGTAAAATGATAGTGAAATCATATGGGTATAAGAAATTAAACCTTGATTTAAGCAAAGGAAGAAGAATAGAGAAGACTCACTTCAAACTTGGGGAAGATGAACTCCTTTCTTCAAGTTTGCAAAACCCTCTCCAAACTTGAGAATAAAATATAAAAATAGTACTAAATCCCAAAATCTGATAATAATAATTCGATACCAAAATCTCCTACTCAACGAGTATTTATAGTTTGTGAAATTCTGTGTTGCGGTGGATCACTTGGCGACATTAGTCAGAACGCCGATCAATTCGGTGATTCACCCTTTGGTGTAGTTCATCGTCGTCTTGCATCATCCTTCGGCATCGTCGTGCTCTAGGTCACTAGGAGACATAGTACTGTTTCGTGGACCTTTTCGGCGATCCACCGGCTGCTCCCTTTTTCCGCCGACTTGATCCTTTCCTTCAGGGCTCAGCACACTGGAACAAAAGGTGAAGTGAGACCCTTCGGTGATTCGGCAAGTGAACTCGGCAATTCTCAGGCCTTCATTTTCTTGTTCTTTTCAGCCTCTTCATTCCTTTTTCCGAAGTATTGTCCATACATTCCCTCAAACTTCAAATACCTAAAACTTAAAGGTTTTCATTATATATTGAGATAAAAATAAGCATTTGAGGACACTATTTCTATTAAAATAAAGCCCTAAATGAGTCCAATTTGTGGACTCATCAAGGGTTTCGTCCAAACTATCCAAGGCCGGGTGGAAATCTAGGTTGGAATAGAGATGATGGATGGAAAGACTGTGATAGAGAATGGCACAACCGTAATGCTACTTGGAAGGAAAGGGATGGTGACAAGGAAAGATACGTCCCACCTCATGAACGCCAAAAGCCTAAAGAGAAAAGAGTTGACCTGGAGAACTTTCGTATGAAAGACATGCTTGCACGCATTCTCAATAAGGTAGAAGGGTCAAACAAAGTGTTGAAATAGATGAAGGAGGATGTCTCAACTCTCAATCAGACGGTGACTTCACTTAGTCTCTATTAAACAGTTGGAGACAAATATTTGTCAAATATCGACTCATTTGAATCCAAGGCCAAAAGGAGGGTTACCTAGTGACACAATGGCCAATCCTGAAAATGAAGTTTGAATTGGTATCTCCATCGAGCCACGATGTTAAATAAGGCGCTTCCTGGGAGGCAACCCAATTTTTTTATGCTTTTAAAGTTTTCTTTTGAATAATGGGTGTTGATTTTGCAGGTTGAAAAGTTAGAAGTCTTGGAAAAGGAGTAGTAGGCGAGCTAAAAGTCCAATCGATGATATGCCGAACAGATCAGCGTGCCCGATTTGGACCAACATTTGAACCACCCTGCTTGATGGGGGATTCTATAAAACTCAGTGAGCAAAAGGTGAGTCGGCGACTCACCGAACAGGTCGACGAGC
Organism: Solanum chiquidenum; assembly: GCA_029582725.1. NCBI lineage: Eukaryota > Viridiplantae > Streptophyta > Magnoliopsida > Solanales > Solanaceae > Solanum > Solanum chiquidenum. Next base: position 39,174 of record JAJOOS010080902.1, on the reverse strand, counting down.
CCAACTTGGCCCGCCGTTTGAACCCCTAAATTGATTGGAGTTCTATAAAACTCAGCGAGCCAATATACCAATCGGCGCATCACCGAGTCGGTCGGCAAACGTGACTTACTTTGTTGACTGGCGTGCGAACTGAAACGTTTTAAAAGGCCAAACAGTTTAAAATTCAAAAATCCTTTCACTTTCCTACTTTTTAACTCCCGCACTCTCACACCCGATACTAGATTTCTCACTTTTTTGTGATTTCATTTTCTTTTCACTTGGGAACTTTGCTCGGGCGGATTTTAGGGATTCATTGCTTGTTAGCATTTAAATCCTTTTGGCGTTAAATGTTGGTTTTTCGAACCCCGAACTAAATAGTACGTTGAAATCAAATGCAAGTGTTTATTTTATACTCGATATCTGTGTGTTTGTGTTTATTTGCTCGTTGATAAGTGGTTTGTCCATTCTTAATTGAAATCGTAATTAATTGGCCTTAAATCATAGATTCTTGTGTCGTTGCGTGTTAAAATTGAGTTTAAATTATTGGGTTGTGTTGTAAAATTCATGGGTCTAGCAGAGTGAAGTATGAGTAACCCCAAATTATGCTAATTGTCAAATTTCACCCGATGATAGAGCGGTTAACATCATTCTTAAGGGAAAAAGACATCAATTAGCCAATTTTGGCCAAATCGAGGGAAGTCTGAGTACCCCGAGGGCATGGGTCATATGGTCTGGTGTGAATTGCATGATTTTGGATCTTAATTTTGATTTCATGGGCTGCAGGCTTGATTTTGAAGTACGGGGTGAAAAATTGGCACGTTGAGCCATTTGGTGAGTTGGGTCGAGCTCGCCGAAGGGTTTGACTGTTCACCAAACGTCCCATAGATCACCCTTTATTTCTCTAAATGTGAGTTTGTGTTTTGTAAATTTCGGAGATATGCTTGTGCTCCCTGAGTGAACTCGGCGACTTGCCGAAAGTCCCTTCTGATCGCCCTTAATTCCCATAATTGTTCTGTAACTTTCGGTGAGCTACTTCTAGTTCACCGATTAGTGTTGGCGATCCACCGAATTACCCTGGACATCACCGACCAACTTTTACTTATGAATTTTTTTGTTCTGGAACTTTTGGCGAGCCCGACCTGGCTCGCCAAAGTGGTTAGACGACTAACCGATGAGTTCGGTGAGTCTTCCTGCAATAATTTTTCTGGAATTTTTCTAATGTTTTTCACATGGTTTTGTAGGCATGGCTAGACGAAAGGTAAAAGGTAGAGACATAACACACCGGAAGCGAGCAAATGGGATCACTATTAATGAGGAAGCAGTTGATTCCCGGGCAAATGCTACCAAACTTCCTCCAAAAGGAGGTAAAGAAAAGGGCAAGGCGCCCATTGAAGTTACACCTGTGGAGGAGAGCTCTAACAGTGAGGGGGTTTACATTACATACCTCACCACCTCAGGCAGTGAGGATGGGTCCCAGAGTGACTCTCAGGCTTTTATCTCTGAGTTAGAGGATGATCAGTTACTACAAGCCCGGAGAGCGGAGCTATGCTCTAAAGCAATGAATGATCCATGTAGGATTTCGATGCCTCCTCCTCTTCCAACTGCAGCTCCAGCATAGATAGTGGCCCAGAACCACCAGTACAGGGTACTCCTCCCCGGTCACTCAACCGACTAAAGGCCCAGGGATTGAGGACCATATTAGAAGAAAAGAGATTGTCTACCGATGGTGTAGTGGACAGACATCCGGAGGTGTGGAATACTCTCAGAGTCCACAAGTTTGAGGTTTTCACCAAACCTCAAGGCCCATATATTTCTACTTGGGTTCGGGAGTTCTATTTTGCTTATGGAGAGTTAGTACCATAGGGGAAGAAGAAGGAAAGAGCCTTCAAACTGATTTACTTTGTGGTGGTTCGAGGCAAAAAAATCAAATGCAGCAGCTCTGACATAAATGTTGTACTTGGGTGCTCTATCGACTTTATGCATGACTACCAGGACCTAATCAAGACAAAGACCCTGGATAATTTAAAAGGTTGACTGGCACCCATTCTCTCTTATGTCACCCTAAGGTAGATAGAGGCATGTGTACCTATAGAGAAAAAGGACATGAATGTTATTGCCAGATATTGGTTCGGGTTAAACAGTAGCACTATTATGCCATCCTAGAATGAGTCAATCCTTAGACACCTGAAGGCAGCCTGTTAAGGGTCTATCATTGATCAAGAGAAGCTGAATTTAGGGTTGTTGATAGAGCAGGATATGGACATTAGGGCCAAGTAGAGACAGACCTCGCTCTCATTCACGGTTCTGATAACTGAGTTGTGCAGACATGCCCATATTTCAAGATATGTGAAGATGGATGTGGAGATGACACCCACCTCCTCTACTGACATCCGGCGTATTGAGCAGTGGGATGAGGCTGACAGGAGGAGGGAAGCACCGGTGGATACATCCTCGGAGGTTAACACTGATAAATTGCCTATAGAGACAATCATGCCTCCTTAGGCCAGCGGGCCCTCATACATTCTACTTCTGAGACCCCTAGTATATGTGCTACACCCCGTTCCACTAAACCTTTTGTTGTTGCTGCTTCTACCTCCCGACCCTTATCACCCGGGCATTGCTTTACAAGATGGGCCATTTGACCCAATCTGCTGATGTGCGTGCCTCTCGGGTAGAGGCCGCTAAGCTTGTGATGATAGAGCAGGCTATTGTGGCTGCCTTAGCCTCCATTAAGGCTCAGATGAGGGAGGATGTTGTTCAGAATGAAATCCACAAGTTGGTATCGTGGATGCCCTTACTATGAAGTCCACTGACCTGTCGATGTTGTTCGTTATGGTAAAGATTCCCTAGGTCCTGAGCACAGATATTCTAGCTTGTTCTGAGGTGCCTCTGACTATTACCAGAGATGATACTAGAGTTGATGATGATGCTGCTGAGTCCGAGGCTGAGATAGATGAAGAGCAACTTGGTGTTTGTGAGGAGACAATCTATGAGGATTTGGCTTACTTGGAGGGTGCCATATTTGAGATTGTTAGGCAGGCATTGCTTTAGGACACGTCTATGGTGGGCTCCAATGGAGCCAATGATGATGAGACACCGGGCATTGATGCCCAGACAGAGGGAGTTGCCGACATGCAGACTTCACTCTGGGCCTAGCCTGGCAGGATGACTTTTTGCCTCCCTTTCTATTCTCTTTTTAGACTGATTTTGTTTTTATTTGTATTTGAGGAAAAATGCTTCTTTATGTTGGCGGGGTGAGGTGTTTTCATACCTACCTCTTGTGGGCTATTTTTGTGAATATTGGTGTGATTTTGGTGTTTATATATATATTGGTTGTTGATAAATTGTGGCCCATTGTTTTACTATGAAAATGGTTTTGAACCAAATTTGAAAATTGTTGCCACCTCTTTTATGTGTGATTATGGTTGTTCTTGCGCAAATTTTAGTGTCCGTTGTGTCCAATACTGATGACTAGAATAGTGCTCCTAATTGAATAAAATGAATGTGCGGAGCTACGATGAGGTAAACTAAGTAACATAGGAATTATGTGAACTTTTAGCATCTCGTTGTGACTAGCCGATTGTCGATAAAATCTCTTGTGATGAACATTGCACGCTGGCTAGAAAGTGTGGAGTCTTGTTTGATAACTTTATTGAATGTCGTGTGTGGCGAGGTTGTCTTGAATATTGTGCTTGATGACACCTAAAATTTACCCCGTTGGTACGTTTGATTGAGTGAAGCAAGCAATTGAAATGATCTTAGGAAATTTTTTTGAAGAGTGAACCAAATTGATAGTATACCTCTTTGTGGCCACCTTGTTAGAAGTGTGAACCTTGATTGGCACCTTTTGAGCCTATCCTTTTCTTTGGAAAAAACTTGAACAACTTTGATCTCTTTGTCCCAATACCCATAACCTTCATGAAGTATTGGTTCATTGAATAGACAACTTAGGCCAAAAGCCTAAGTTTGGGGTGTGGTGAAAAATGAGGAAAGTCAAGAAGTGTGAAAAAATGCCCCCTTGATGGATTATTTTGAAAAAATATGGAATCCCTCCATATAAAAAAAAAAGAGAAAAGAGGAAAGAAAAATTGTGAAAATATATATTAAAAAAAAGAATGAAAAGAAGTGTGTGAAATAAAATGTGTCAAAGAAGCAAAAAAATGGGGTATCCGGTGAGGCATGTTTAGTTGAATAATGGGATGAATTATGAACATGTTTGAATGTGAAAGAGAAGGATAAAAAGTGATTTTCAGACCACACTTCATGAAGGTAGAAACCACTGAGCCTAAATGAACATACCTTTACACTCAGCCCCATTACAAACCTTAAAAGGACCTTTGTGATCTTGAGTGAGCTGAAGTGAATGTTGATTGGAAAATAAGGGCAAGCCTATGGGTGGAGTCATCAATATGTTCATATTTCAGAGTGTGAGAGTTGTATTTGATTCCGAAATATTAAATTGTTGAGAAATTTTGTGTGAAATATGGAATCATCCTTGTTGTGAGGCATTTGAATGTTTTTGTTGAGCTTGAACTTGCATTTGAAGCAAGCATAATAAGATTGGGTATATTTGATAATGGTGAGTCACAATTTGAAACTTTAAGTACATAGTTGAACATTGTATGTGTAGTTTGAACCTTTTGTGTGCATTTGTGTTGAGTCTTAAGCAGCACTGTTTGTAGGCATCGTTATTGAACTGATTGATCTTGAGTTTTACTTGAGGACAAGAAAAAGTATAAGTTAGGGGTGTTGATGAGTTTGATATTTTGACTCATTTAGGGCTTTATTTTCATGGTTTAAGTGTCCTCAAATGCTTAATTTATGGTTTAAACTGATGTTAAACTGGTGATTTGTAGAAATTAAGGCTAAGGAGCAAGGCAAGAACATTATCGAGCAAAAAGGAGCCAAAAATCTGAAGAAGTTGAAGGAAGGCAATCCTGGTGATCTTAAAGACTACTCGGCGAGCCGCCGAAAGGATCTTTAGCTCGCCTAAAGTTCCAACGTACCAGTCCTGAGGTAGAACCTACTTGGTGACAGAAATGAACAAGCGGTGGATTGTTGACCGACTGGGTGACATCAACCTTGATCGCCTAAAGTCACAGAACCCTGATGCCTAATGGCTAATGCAAACCGGCGATGGAATGGAGCAAAGGACGGATCACCGACCTGATTGGAAAGGTGCGACTTACTTCGCCTAATGGACCTGAAGGCCAAAAATTGGGAAACTATAATTGAAATTTAAACAGAAGAAAGAGGGTCTTCCAGTTCTTCCAGAGTTCTGATTCCCTGAGTTTGAGAATTTGAGTTTTTCTTAGAGTTATTGAGTTCCCGTTGGAGACTTTGAAGCTGTTGAGCAAAATTTTGAGGAATTGCAATTGGGTTTTCGAACTAATTCAATTTGGAGAATTGTAGAGACTTGGAAACTTTTACCCATCTCATGGCTAATATAGTTGGTAATTGTTTCTCTCTTTTTATGTTGTGTAGCTAAAACCCCAATTCGTGGGGTGTGATCATGTGATTATTTGTCTAATTAGCTTATGGGAATTGTTGTTTAATGATTTAAATGTTGTTTCAATGTGGGTTTGATCAATAGTTGAGTAGTAATTCATGAATTGTAGTTGCAAATACAATTTTAGCTTAGTGCTTTGGGATAGCTCGAGAGAGAGGTTCTAAAACCAAAGTTATGGATTGATGATTGTAGCATGTGGGTTGTTATGGGTTCAGCTCGAGAGAGTGAATCTTAACTCGCTCCTACCTATCTAGGTCGAGAGAGAATATATATTAAGGTTTTGGGTTGTTTTGTAGTGCTAAGCTTGTCGAGGTTCGAGAGAACTCGCATGAATCGTAATACTTGTTCGAGAGAAAATTGTTGCACTTATAGTCCTAGCCTACCCACTGTGATTCACCAAATTATTAATAAACTTCTATTACCCATATAGTATAATTAGCCTATAATCTATCACATCCCGAGAATTCCTCTCAATATTGTTGAAACCCTTATTTTTGTAATTATTTTAGTTGATTATTGACAAACCAATCCCCCGATCTGACATTAGTTGTCACCCCTTTCAGTTTAATTACATGTTTTCGTTATTTTCTATTCCTACCACCAATTTGATTACATTCGAAACTTTGTAACTAATTTTGAACTTTTACAAATCCCTGTGGGTTCGTCCCCAACTCTTCGTTTGGTTTTATAATAGATTACGATCACACACACCTAGTATTGGAAGAGGTGTGGTTGAGCGTTTATCACTCATTACTTAGCGAAAGACTTACTCAAGAAAAATGGGAACTCCAAATGTATAAATAACTTTAAAAACTCAATTTCAACTCAACTGCAATAATTGTCTGAAAATAATTTAACAAGTTATAGTAAAATATCTCATGACCTAAAAACATTCCAACAACAAGGGAAATAATGCGAGATTCCTTGACCTTTAAACTATCAATGAAGTCTCTACTATTACAGAAGGATAATTGGAACAAGACCCATGATATCCTAACAACTGAAAAGTGAAAGTGGAACCCTCTGGAAGCAAGGAGGCTCACCAAAGCTAACTGGAACAGCAAGTGGTATCAACAAAGTGTTTGTTGATGACCCTAAATACGTGTATCTACATCATGAAAGATGCAGGCCAAATGACGTCAGTTTATTGAATGTACGAGAATGTAAGGGGATAATGAAACATAACATAAGCTTGAACTGATAAAATGTAAGCATACTTACCTCGTCTCCACTCACTCAACTCAAGGATACTCAACTCAACTCAAGAACACTCAACTCAAAGATACTCAACTCAACTCAAGGATACTCAACTCAACTAAAAGATACTCAACTCAAAGATAATCTCAACTCAATAATAAAGAAAGAAAAGAGATGCAATATATATAAAGCTTCTAAAATAGTAGATTATACCACAATTATATGTAAAATACAATAACTCTTATTTGGGAGATTTTATAACCGACAACCATCACTCTGAGCTACGTGATGATACAACATCTCTCCCACGCTGCCAGAACTATCTATACTTTGCCAGAGTATAACGTCCTCAACCAAGTGGATCCACTAAGCTATGTTTAAAATCAATAAGGAATCATCTAAAAAGTCTGACCCTTTACCAATATTATCATACATTGTTTATGAGGATTTTGAGTTGTTTGAACTCATCCCCATATCGGTGCTCAATACTAATCCCAATAATATATAACTCATGCTCTTCAATTTGAGATAATTACTCAAAGGATCCTCTTAAAAGAGGTGATACTCAATATTACTCATAAGCTCACTTAGAAATCAATGTTTCTCTCGTTTTAAATGTAAAAGTGTTACATGCTTGGGAACACTTAGTTCTCTTATACGCATTTGAAATATGAGTCTCAACTCTCCTCATCCTCATACTCATTTACTTAAATCTTAAAAAAATTATAAATAATTGTAAAAGACTTCTTAAAATAGAGTGCATGCCGAATTATGGATGTGAACGACTCAATTCAAGGGTTTCAATAACCATATATGTATTCAGTACTTGGAACTCAATAACTCCAGAACTCAAGGACTCAATGATACTACTCATCTCAAGAATAATCGACTCATAGGGTTCATGCAGATTTATGTGCATGAACGACTCAACTCAAGGACCTCCATGTATAACATATAGTAATCCCATAATTAGGAAATATAGTTTCAAAAGGATTAGGAACTCAATACTCAAGAACTAACAACTCGCAGATACTACTCCTCCCAAGAATACTCAATTCATAGAGTTCATCTGGAATTATGGACATGAACAACTCAACTCAAGTGTCTCGATGAAAATATAGAACTAAGGTGTACAACTCTTCGCATTCTAATACTTACTTTCTCAAAACTTAGATCATCAAACCTATAGTTGATTTCAAAGGAATTCACAATTTGACTCAAAGACTTTCTTGAACTTTCCTCTTAACAGACCTTGAATTTGGAATGTGAGTTCAAGAGTTATGATTAGGATATATAGGATATCTCAATGATTAATAAAGGCTAAGATAGATGGTAATAAGAAGAGATCAAAAATATATTTCAACGGAATGCATACGGCATAAAGAACGGAGGTGAAAGGAAACTAAAGCCCCTGGCGCACCCTTGGCGCACCGCTCCAGCACTCAGTCACCTGGGGATGGTTTTGGGCTAACCGCGCCAGACCTCCTGGCGCAACGGGGGGGGCACTGCCCTAGCCTAAAATCTTGAAGTTATGGTCGTTTTAATTTGACCCAAAACTCAAAAGAACTTATGGATGACTTGAATGAATTTCTCTTTAGTTCTTTTTGGAACTCGAGGTGGTAAATCTAGTGACCTTAACACCTTAGAAAATTTAAAATTTATCGGTAAAATCTTATTCACAAACAAAGAATCGTTGAACTCTTAGTTCAAAAAAATTGTGGTGTTACAATATCTCCCCTTTGAGATCATTTGTCCTCGAATGACGATTGGACTGGAATGAAATGGGGTGTTTTTTTACAATCTCTTGTGACTCCTAAACTTGACTACTAACATTGGCTGAATAGATTCATACTAAGAGTTGGGACTCTCTATAGTGCATAAGTCAATTATGATGCTGTTTTGAACAAGTCATGCTCTATCTCAAGTTGTCTTGTATGAAACAAAGGAAGTCTGGGCATGAAGTAAGACTAGGAATATTATGCCTTGGGTACTATGACTGCTAGATGTTAAGCTTAGGAATACTCCTCAACTATGTTCTTTTTTCCTTATTACCATACCTCATTGTCTGCAACTCATAGGTCCCACAAGGGTACATGACTACTCTTACCAAGGTCTGAGTCTAATGGTATGCTCTTACTTTATTCAAGCCTAACCCAAAATCCTACGGTTCGGGTTCTATACCTATATAGGGAATCTCATCCAAAGGATATTACTCCTTACCACCACATTCAACCAACATTGGCTCATATCATGAACCACCTAATGTTTAACAACACCACATTCAAGCTTAGTACTCTAACAACTCCATGGAATCCTACTAATCAACTTTCAAAGAATTTCTCATTCTCTCATCATCTCTATCATACTGATTAGAATTTCCCGCATTACTACTCGGAACCTCCTAAGGCCTCTCATCTAACTATTTCTCATAGTAAAACCTCATCTTCCTCTTCCTCCACATTTATAACCTTAGATGGAATTATCACACCGTCACTATCACTACAAGAACATTAGCATTCTTCCTCTAGCACCACTCAACTAATAAAAAGAATCACTAAAAATATTTAGGGTAAAATATTAATGAGCTAAAGTCGTTGCCCCTTATTCTGGAAATTGAGCATAGATGTGAATCTCTTTAAACTGTATGAGTATAAGTCATGAACACAATCGTGATATTAGAATTAACAAGATTTTTGTAATGACTAGACTTTGAGGAATACGCTAGAGTATGAATGGATTGATATGCCACATTAACTCTTTCTAAACACATTACTATCTTATTCTCAACACTTGACTTGGTTTGTTATCTTATCATCTCCCCCTTAAGTCTAAACCTGACACTTGAAAGTTATGGACCTATTCCATCATCTCTAAACTGGTATACATCCCCCTTTACTCTAACACTCAAGAAACGTTTATCTTATGAATACCGAACTCTCCGTAAGCAGGTACTAAGACTTCATTCTAAGATGTTTCTCTTAACCTCATCTCATTGGCTCCTAAGGCTGCTTCATCTAACTCTATCAAGAAAATATAACACTTGCACCAGCCTATCCCATATTTGCAGCTCAATTTTACTATCTAGGCACACATAAAAAATCATAACCTCAATTGGGACCTCGTCTTGCCACATACAATCTCGGGTGCACCTCTTACTACTCTTGCTAATCTAATAAGTTGGCCACCTTTATTTCTCTCCTTTATGGGTCATAATACCACATTTTCATTGCAAAGTAACAATTTAATTCCTCACATATCTCAGGTCAAACCTACTAGATCAGGTCTCAAAACTAACACAATCACCCTTATGTTGCCATCTTTTGATCACGTCACTCATCTCAAATTCAAGCTTTGTGTCTATTTCCAAACACGAATATCAATATAATTGTTCACTTCTTATACTACTTAAGACTACCAGAAAAGTTAAGAAATAATCACCCACTAAGATCTAATGACAAGTTGGAAATATTTAGCTCTCCGTCCACCTACCTTCAGATTACCTTCACCTTCGATTTCACAACTCAACTACTATTTACTCACTTACTTACTGTGCATTATCTCTCAAATAGTTATATCATCCTCTGAATACCATAGGGTTCTTCTTTCGAAATTCATAAGCCTAGCTTATGTCTATCACCTCATGAACACTCTGCTATCTTATTGAACACATATATTTAATCTTCTCTAACACGATGACACATCGACATCAACTCTATTCTGGTTCAAATATACCCTAACTCATTCTGACTAGTAACCATTCCTCTACCTTGTTTCATGAACTCTCTACAACTTTATTATTCCTTAGTCTATGTCACGACCCAAGCCTACACCCAGGACATGGACGACACTCGAGAAACATTATTGGTCCCCAAGTGAACCCTCATCCTGGCTGACTACAAGCGGAAGACTAACTCAAGCATACTTAAGCATCAAATTGAAAGAAACATTTAAAAACCAGTGTAATAAATCTCAAAACTCTCTAAATATACTAAGTATGAACATCAGTTTTAAATAAAACATCTGAAATTGAAAGACTTTCCAAAACTGGCTATATATAAAGCCTCTACTATACAAAGATGAGTTTTGGGACAAGACCCATGACTCCTAAAAAATGCAACTACTAGCAACTCATAAAACTGGAGTCCTCCAAAAGCAAGGAGACCTCACTCGAAAGTTGACGAGCGGATGAAGTGATCTCAACAAACTCTTGTTGAGGTACCTAAGAACTTGTATCTGCATCATTAAAAGATGCAGGTCGAATGACATAAGTACATTCAATGTATGAATATGTCATATAGTTGAATAATAAATAGCTGAATGAAAGGACTACTGTAGATATAGATATATACTCAACTGAATGTAAAGAAATAAAGAACTTAAATCATTAAAACTTTACAAAAATATATACTCATCTCGAAACTAAACATAATAAGGGATATAATAAAAAATATACTTTTAACTCTATTTGGGAGATTCTCTGACTAACAACCATCATTGTGAGCTACTTGATGATAAAGTGTCTCGTCCACGCTACAAGAACTATCCTATACCTTGTCAAGGTATAGAACACCTCAACTAAGTGTATCCACTAAACTATGCCCGAAGGCACTTACGATTCATCTAAGAAGTATGATCTTGTAACCATTTTGGCATACATAGTTTATGAGAAATGTGAGTTTTCTGAACTCATTCCCATATCGGTGCTCAATACTATTCCCAATAATATATACTCATGTTCAATATTTAAAAACATACTCTTCCTCTGATTTGAGATAACTTTCTCAAAAATATCCTCTTAAAAGAGGTAACTTATCTGAAATATCTTTGAACTCATAAATTCTTTTTAGAAATCAAAGTTTCTATTTTTCTCAATATGAAAATTGATACCTTTTGGGAATACTTAGTTCCCTTATACTCTTACTTTAATTACTATTTGAAAATTCGTTCTCAAAAATATATCAAAATCATCTAGATACCATAACGCTTAAACATTGATGGCATACTCGATTGTCATACTAATCATGTTTTCTTTAAAAGTTCTTAAAATTCATTTTTACTTCCTCAAACACTCAGTTTAAACCTCAAATGTTGGCTTTAAAATGCTTCTCTAGATTTATATATCAATTCATAGGGTTCATGCGAGAACGACTCAACTCAAGGATCTCAATAACAATATAGAAAACTCAATACTCAAAACTCAATGACACTACTCATCTCAATAATACACAATTCATAGGGATCATGTTGAAATATAGACATGAATGAGTCAACTCAAGAATCTTAATGCATAACAAATAGCAATTCAATAATTAAGAATATAATTTCAAAAGGAAACAAGAACTCAAGAACTCAAAATTAACTTAGTTTAAGAATACAAAAATCTAGGGATAGAATCCTAGATTACTTTTTTACTAATATGAAAGTAAATATAGGGCATGATAACGAACTAGTCAAACACTATGATAGCCTTACATACCTGGAAGAACAAAGTTCTTGAAGAATCTTGAATAATAACTTGATTAGAAGCCTTGAAACCATAGCTTGAAGGAGAGCAATCAAGAAAACCTTTCTTGAGATTCTTGAATTAACTTCTTGAAATCTCTATGGCCAAGAATTGTGATTTTCATTAGTGATTCATAATTGTATGGAGGAATTTGAGTTCGAAAGAATGAAATTCTTGGTGAAAGACTTACCTTGAAGAAGAATCTTGAAAAAGATTGAAAGACTCTTGAATGGAGTCTTCTACTTTGATTTTTCCTTAGAGTTTTGCCTTCGGGTTTGAGAGAAAAGAGAATGATCTATTAAGAGATAAAAATATTATTTTTTTGGGTCTTTAATTAGTTAAGAAATTCTTTTAGAGTTTTCTTAGAGGTAAAAATACAAAAATGACCCTTTTTAATGTTTTCCCGTCTGCTAATTTGTCATTGGACTGTATCAGGTTACTAAAATGGTCATAACACTTTACTCAAAACTCGAATTGTTGCGAAATTGGTGGCGTTAGAAAGAAGATTCAAATATCTTTAACTTGATAGGCTAAGGCCGATCTAACTCTTTATATTCTAAGAGATATGGTCGTTTGAAGTTGACCCAAGTATAATCTTACATCAAAACTTACTCAGGAAGGAAACTTTAAACTCAACTTTGTGCTAGGAGTTTCTAGTGACCTTAATTAATATCCAAAATCATTCTCAAAATAAAGAATTACCTTTACACATATGGTCAATTTAAGAATTACCTGATACGACCTTACATGTAAATGAAGAATAGTTTGGGTCTTAACTTAAAAAAAATTGGGGTGTTACAGTCTATTCATAAAGGAAACTCATCATTTATAAATGACTTCCCCATCACTATCTCCCTTTCCTAAATTACTATACCTCTGCATGCTTTCCTCTAACTCTGGGCACTTTTACTACTTCTGCTAATAATCTCGTAACTCATACTATCTTTTCGGGTGAGCACACTACTGAAGCTCCAAAACACACTTCCTCATAAGGATCTCACTTGAATAAGATTTTAGAGAAGAGAGTACATCTCACTTTCAGCTCAAATGTACGATTCATATGAATATGAGTGCAGTCTTTCGAAACTCAACAGTTAACTCACTCACAGGATCCTCTCAAGCCCCTCTACAATCTCATGACTTCCTCAAGATTTTTGCTAAGAATAACTCATTCATAAGGATCTTGGGCTTTACTTCAACCACCTTTAGTATGAGATGTGGTCGAATTGATATGAGAAAGCACGAATTAGAATAAGTCCCTTCTGACATAGTTCTATTGTACGATTTAGAATATGAAGAATGTAAACTTTTCTTAAATCTCTTGAGTCCCTCATTTATAGAATTTGGGAACTCACAACCATAAACAAGATCCTACCAACACAGCTTCATATACACTTTAGGACACTTGAACTGTGTGCTCTGATTCCAAGTTTGTCACACCCCGAGCCTACACCCTGGGAATAAGTAGCACTTGAGAACCATTGTTTGTTCCCAAACAAACCCTGGGCCTGGCTCATTACTCAACGAAAGACTTACTCAAGAAAAATGGGAAATTCAAATGCATAAATAATTTTAAAAACTCAATTTGAACTCAACTCCAATAATTGTCTGAAAATAATTAAAAAAGTTATAGTTAAATGTCTCATGACCTCAAAAAATTCCAAAAACAAGGGAAATAATGAGAGATTCCTCAACCTTTAAACTACTATGAATCCTCTACTATTATAGAAGGATTATCAGTACAAGACCCAAAGAATCCTAACAACTGATAAGTAAAAGTGGAACCCTCTAAAAGCAAGAGGCTCACCAAAGCTAACTGGATTTACAAGTTGTATCAGCGGAGCGTATGTTGATGACCCTGAATTCTTGTATCTACATCATGAAAGATGCAAGCCAAATGGCATCAGTACATTGAATGTACGAGAATGGGGGAATACTGAAACATAACATAAGCTTGAACTGATAAAAAGTAAACACAGTTACCTCATCTCCACTCACTCAACTCAAGGATACTCAACTCAATTCAAGGACACTCAACTCAAAGATACTAAATTCAACTGAAAGATACTCAACTCAAAGCTCCTCAGCTCAATAATAAAGAAACAATAAGAGATGCAATATATGGAATGCTTTTAAAATAGTAGATAATAACTCAATTGTATGTAAAAATATAATAATAACTCCTATTTTGGAGATTCTCTAACCGACAACCATCAGTATGAGCAACATGATGATACATCGTGTCGCCTACGCTGCCAGAACTGTCCTATACCTTGCCACACTATAGAACATCCTCAACTAAGTGGATCCACTATGCTATGCTTAAAAGTAATAAGGAATCATATAAAAAGTATGACCCTTTACCCATGTTGGCATACATGGTTTATAAGGATTTTAAGTTGTCTAAACTCATCCCCATATCGGTGCTCAATACTACTTCCAATTATATCTAACTCATGCTTCAATGTTTAAAAACATCTCTTCCTCAATTTTAGATAATTACTCAAAAGATCCTCTTAAAAGAGGTGATACTCAATACTTTTCATAAGCTCATTTAGAAATTAATGTTTCTCTCATTTTAAATGTAAAAGTGTTACATGCTAGGGAATACTTAGTTCCCTTATACGCATTTGAAATATGAGTCTCAACCCTCCTCATTCTCATACTCATTTACTCAAGTGTTTAAACAAATTATAAATAATTGTAAAAGACTTCTTAAAATAGGGTTCATGCCGAATTATGGACGTGAACGACTCAATTCAAGGGTTTCAATAACCATATATAGAACTCAATACTCGAAACTCAATAACTCCATAACTCAAGGACTCAATGATACTACTCATCTCAAGAATGCTCGACTCATAGGGTTCATACGGATTTATGGGCATGAACGACACAACTCAAGGACCTCCATGTATAACATATAGTAATCCCATAATTAAGAAATATAGTTTCAAAAAGGATTAGGAACTCAAGAACTAAGAACTAAAAGATACTACTCCTCTCAAGAACACTCAATTCATTGAGTTCATGTGGAATTATGGACATGCACGACTCGAATCAAGGGTCTCAATGAAAATATAAAACTCAGGTGTACAACTCTTCTCATTCACATACTTACTTTCTCAAAACACAGCTCAAAGCTATAGTTGATTTAAAAGGGATTCATAATTTGACTCAAAGACATTCTTGAACTTTCCTCTTAACTTTACCTTGAATTTGGAATGTGAATTCAAGAGTTATGATTAGGATAAGTAGGATCTCTCTATTAATAAAGGCTTATATAGATGGTAATAAGAAGAGAGCGAAAACACGCTTCAACGAAACGCATACGGGATGAAGAACGGAGGCGAAAGGGGACTGACGCCCCTGGCACAACCTTGACGTGCCGCGCCAACCCTCAATCAGCTGGGGCTGGTTTTGGGTGCACTGCAGGCGCACTGCGCCAACCCTCATGGCACAATGGGGATGCGCCGCCCCAGCCTAAGACCCAGAAACTATTGATGAATTATCTTCTCAATTCTAATCCCTAACTCATCTAGAATCAAATGATTACCTCCTAACTCTTTCAGATACATAAACCCATCACCAATTCAACAAAATCCCGCTCAAATCTTATCAAGAAAATCACTCATTTGCAAGACCCTCTCCTAAAGAACTCAACAACACTCTATTCTTTAAAGAATGAACATAACCTCAAGAACTTATCATGAATTCAAATCAATCAATTCCAAAAATAAAATCTAAGGATGAATTTACATGATTGGTGTGTGGGTGAATGAACCCAATACTATGAGAGTTTCGATACATCGAAAGAACTAAGTTCTTGGTGAAATCTTGGATGAACGCTTGGAAACTTAAACTTTTCTTCTCTTGAATCTTCTCTCTAACGCCCTAAACATTTTGGGGATGAATAAAACTGATTCTAATCAGTTTGGACCCTTAATTGGGTTAAAATCATGCTAAGACTAGGTGGGAGTAAGGAAAGGGCCGGAATACCCCTCCTTAGTTCAGATGGAAGGCCTTAACTAGAGACGCTGCACTCAGATAGGCATATCTCCCTCATCCGAACTCGTATTTTGGTAAACTCAACGGCGTTTAAAAGAGGACTCAAAGATCTTAGATTTAATACCTTATGGGGCACCTAACTCATTATGTGCTAAAAGTTATGGTCGTTTAAAATTAACCCAAAACTCAAAAAAACTTATGGATGACATGAATGAATTTCTCTTTATTTATTTTTGGAGCTCGAGGTGCTACATCTAGTGACTTTAACACCTAAGGAAATTTAACAATTCTCGGTAATATCTTATTCACAAATGAAGAAGGTTAGAGTCTTAGCTCAAAAAAATTCGGGGTGTTACAAATAACTTTTTTTAATCTAATGATGAAATTTTATCAACTTCTAATTCCTATATTTTCTATAGTGGTTCTTAAAAAAAAAATATTGTTGTCTAATAGCTAGCATAACATTAACTTACCTTGTTTTGTGTTTGACATCCCTATTCATGAGGTTGTTCATTGCTTCATCGAGAAACTTTTTGACCTCCCTCTTGCAATAGTTGTTGCTTTTCTGTTTCTTTGTTGCACAATTCCTTTTCAATATGGAACGTTCTTCCTTTCTTTTCATGGAGTTTATTTTAATAACCCCAACCTTTAGATTAATAAAAATAATGTAAATGTGTGTGTGTCTTGACATGAAAATAAAAGTTTGTCATATAGATAGCACGAAATTGTTTGCTCTTATGATAGTAATATTACAATCCAATGAGATTTTTTTTACGAACTAATGATTTTAGAAAGTACAAATTAAACTACATATATAACAAAGTAATTATATTACTAACTCTCATTTTTGTTGATATATATATCATTGGTTAGAGATTCATTGGTCCTTAATTAGGATAAAAACTAGTTATGTATAAAAATTTAAACAACTAATGAAAAATATACAATATAAAATCCAAATAAGTTTGAATGTGATAGTATTGTTGTAATTTAGTAGTCTAGTTTGAAATAAGAAAACAAAGTTTAATTATTGCCTAACACACACAAAACAAATGTTCTGATTCTTTTTTTTCCATGAATAAGATAAGATAAAACAAGCGATAATATAATTAAGCGGAGGATTCAGGATATTGGTAGTGAACAATAAATCCCAATTTGGAAGCATGATATAAATAAAAGAAACTGGCATACATACAGAGGCGGAGCAAGTGGGGGTTCGTGGGTTTGGATGAACCCACGAGCTTTTTCGTAAATCCTGTATTTGTACTAAAAATTAATTAAATATATCCCCTAACAAAATTGATTGATGGTACTAAAGGAAATTTACAAGCCCCAAACTCTTAATCCTGGCTCAAAGAATATATACATCATAAAACAATTGTATTTACCATGTCAAATACTCCATTTTCACCTAGCCATCCATGTAGCATCTCCTTGTATTTACGTTTAAGACAATCATTAATTGGTTCTTGTGCAGGATTTGTATTAACTGCTTGTGGTTTTTAAATGGTGTAACAGTAAGCTTCACCTTTCGAAGGTTCAATTCGTATGCAAAAATTATGTAAGACTAGTCTTTTCTTCTTCTCAACAATCATGTTTTTGGATACTCTTAAAGTAAAGAAAAATCAATAATAATAGTTGAGAAGTAATGCAGTTTGAGGCTTGAAATATCGAGGCATATATATAGATAATTAAATTGAGAAGATGAAACTAATAAGATATGATTTCTTTTAGAAACAAAATTACGATATTTGGTCAATACACTTATTTATTATTTGTAGATGGTGACTATTTTAGAGAAAAAAAATCATGAAATTTTGATATTTGGTCAATACTTATTTATTGTTTGTTGAAGGCGGAATGGTCGAGGAGACCCTTATATTTATCGTGATTTGACTAAGCTTATGTGACATTTAATTTTGCTGAGATGAATAAAATGTGTGGTTACACATATCTAAAAGTGAGTGAACACAAAAGTTTGAACTGAAAAATATTTAAAAAAAGTTAAAGGAATGGGGGTTTGGGAGGGGGGGGGGGGAGGAGATTATAGAAAAATAAAAAAGAATTAAAAAAATAAATTTTTTTTTTTTGAACTATATAGATATAAACAAAAGGCGTAATAAATTAATATGTCATTTAACTTGACCTCGGTTTACATCTATGCTCTCCAACTTTTGGTGTGCACAAGTACACACTTAAATTTTTATGAAGTTGAACAGGTAAATACATGAATCCTACGTGGCATAACACCCCTAGGATACCCCATCGGGCATGATTTAACATGTGTGACGCCAAGTAGCTAGCAAAATACTATATAGGCTGAAAGGGTTAGGGAGTGATGGTTCAAGGTGGGATAGTCAATTGATGGGAATTGGGGATGTTGGGTGAGTGCGGAGCAACAATGAATTTGAAATGTCACTTACGAAACTTATTTTCCTTATTTTTATCAGAAAAATAATTTTTCTAGAAAAACAAACTCGTTAAAAATGAGCCACGTAGAGTAAAGTATTGTTCATGAGTGTGAAGTGCGCCACATTTATGAATAAGAAGCTATAAGATAATTCGGAAACTCCACTTCATTCATTACTCTAAGTCATGCGATAGAGTGTAACTTTATATGTCCTTTCTCCTAATCCCTATCTGATGCTTTCCAGGAAATGGCCTCTCGAAGAGTATACGTTAGGAGGAATTTGAATAAGAATGAGGAACAATAAGATCCTCCAAAAGTTTCTCATGTTTCGGTCGATCAGTTGGTCGAGCAAGTGACTAATGCGGAGATTAGGGCTGCTTTTCAAGTGTTCCCTCAACCTAATAGAGAGGTTATCGTTTCTATGAACACAAATATGGGTACGACGACATCTAGAGTGAGGGACTTCACAAGAATAAATCCCCCAGAGTTTTATGGATCCAAGGTTGTGGAAGATCCTCAAGAGTTCATTTATAAAGTGTATATGATGTTGATGATCATGGGAGTGACGCTGGTGGAAAACACGGAATTGGCCACTTGCCAACTTAAGGGTGTTGCTCAAGTGTTCAACCAATGGAAAGAGATGAGGGCGGTTGATGCGGGTGCTCTCGATTGGGAAATGTTGAAGGTTCATTTCCTTGACAGGTTATTTCCCTTAGAGATAACGGAGGCAAAAGTATTTGAATTCATCAACCTTCATCAAGGAAACATGAGTGTGAAAGAATATGCGTTGAAATTCACACAATTTTCAAGGTATGATCCTACTACGGTTGTCATCCTAGGGAAAGGATGAGTAAGTTCATTTTAGGAGTGTCCAAGACGGTAGTCAAGGAATGTCGTACCACTATGCTCATCAATTATATAGATATTTCTTGTCTAATGGTGCATGCTCAACAAATAGAAGAAAAGAAACTAAAAGAAAGATTTAGGTAGATGAAGAAGGCAAGGACCAGTGATAATGACTTTTCACATTCAAGGTTCGATAGACATGCTCGTTCTATGTTCGGACAGAAGTTTTCCAATCAAGACTCCTCTAATACTCCTCCAAGATTCAGCAAGGATAGGGTGTCTAACCCTAAACCTAAAGGAGGAAATGGCAGTGGATCGTCATTGTCTACTTGTGCTAAATGTTGAAGGAAGCATGAGGGTATATGTCTAGCTGGTTCTAATGCATGTTTTTTATGTGGCAAGACAAATCACAAGATATGGGATTTTCCCTCAGTTGTTAAGAATGATAGAGATAATCATCGATGGGCTCAACCTAATACTTCATCCGGTTCTAGTGGGATTCATGAGAAAAATAGGTTTTAGGTGCTCCAGACTCGTCAGGAGCAAGAGGGTTCTCCCGATGTGGTTACTGATATGTTAAAATTCTATAATCTTGATGTTTATGCTTTGCTTGATGCCGGTGCTACCTTATCTTTTATGATACCATATGTGGGTATGAGGTTTGATATTCATCTGGATGTGTTGTTAGATCCTTTTTCTGTCTCCACTCTTATTGGTGAATCTATTGTGGCTAAGAGAGTCTATAAAAATTGTTCCATCTCCTTACCCTATAGAGTCACTCATGTTGATCTTGTAGAGCTTGATATGCTAGATTTTGATGTTATTATTGGTATATATTGGTTGCATTCTTTTTATGCCTCTATATATTGTAGAACCGAGTGCTCAAGTTTTGGTTTCCAAATGAGTCTATCCTAGAGAGGAAAGGGGGAAATTCTATGCCGAAAGGTCAGTTCATTTCTTGTCTTCAAGCTAGAAAGATGATTTCTAAGGGTTGCATATACCATCTTGTTAGGGTGAGAGATATGAATTCTGAAACCCCTACTCGTGAGTCGGTTCCCATTATAAATGAATTTCTAGAAGTGTTTCTTCATGATCTACCCGGTATTCCTCCCGAAAGGGAAATAGACTTCGGTATCAACCTTCTCACATATATGTAACCTATCTTTATTCCTCCTTACCGAATGGCTCTGGCAGAACATAATGGATTAAAAGAGTAATTGAAAGTATTGTTGGATAAGGGTTTGATCCAACTGAGTATATCTTCATGGGGTGCTCCAGTTTTGTTTGTTTGAAAGAAAGATGGCTCGCTTCGTATGTTTATCCATTACCATCAGTTGAACAAGGTTATCATTAAGAATAAGTATCCTCTCCCAAGGATAGATGATTTATTTTATTAATTGCAAGGAGAAAGTTACTTCTCTAAGATTGAACTCCAGTCGTGTTATCACCAATTAAGGGTGAAAGAGGATGATATTTTGAAAATGACTTTCCGAACTCGATATGGTCATTATGAGTTTTTTGTGATGTCCTTTGGCTTGACCAATTCTCAGGACTCATTTATGGATTTGATTAATAGGGTGGTTAGGCAATACCTCGACATGTTTGTGATTGTGTTCATTGATAATATATTGATATATTCAAGGAGTGAAGACGAGCATACCGATCATTAGATTATTGTGTTGCAAATCCTCAAGGACCAACAAATCTTTGCAAAGTTTAGTATGTGCAATTTTTGGTTATGATATGTGGCTTTTCTTGGTCACATTGTTTTTGGAAAGCGTATTGAGGTAGATCCTAAAAAGATATATGCGGTTACAAGCTGACCTAGACATGTATCCATTTTGGATATTAGAAGTTTCTTGGGCTTAGCAGGTTACTATAGAATGTTTATGGAAGGGTTTTCGTCGATTGCCTCTACATTGACAGCTTTGACCCAAAAGAAAGCCAAATTCATATGGTCGAAAGCTTGTGAAAAGAGTTTTCAGGAATTGAACGATAGACTTACTTCTGCTCCGGTGTTGACTTTACCAAAAGGAACTGATTTTTTTTGTTTATTGTGACGCTTCAAGAATTGGGTTAGGATGTGTACTTATGCAAAATGGAAAACGTATTGCCTATGCCTCAAGACAACTTAAGGTGCACGAAATGAACCATCCTACCCATGATTTAGAACTAGCACCGGTTGTGTTTGCTTTAATGATTTGGAGGCATTACTTATATTTGTTTATGTCGATGTTTATACCAACCACAAAAGCTTGCAATATGTGTTTAAATAGAAGGATCTAAATCTTCACCCAAAAAAGTGGCTTGACTGACTAAAGGATTATGATATGAGTGTTCTCTATCACCCCGACAAAGAAAATATGGTGGTGGATGCTCTTACTAGATTGACAATGGGTAGTTCTACTCATATAGAGAATAGTAAGAAGGAATTGGTTTGGTTGATTGACTCAAGAAAAGGTGGGTTTTATGGTCCATAATTGTTCATAATCATCCTTTATATCGGAAGTGAAAGCAAAGCAAAGTCTTGATCTAACTTTGGTTGAATTGAAGGAAGCGGTGCTTAATAAGTCTGTTTAAACTTTCTCCAAAAGGGGAGATGGAGTGCGCTTTGCTAACAAGATTGTTTGTGTGCCCCTACTGTAGATAACTTGTGAGAGTAGATGTTATAAGAAGCCCATAGTTCTCGATATTCCATTAACCCAGGGGCCACCAAGATGTATCGTGACTTGCCATATATCTATTGGTGGAATAGGATGAAGAAGGATATTGTTGAATTTGTGGCTAAGTGTCCTAATTGTCAACAAGTGAAAGTTGAGCATCAGAAAATGGGAGGTTTGTCTCAAGATATTTGTATTCCTACTTGGAAGTGGGAAGATTTGAATCTGGACTTCATTGTCAGTTTACCCCGCACCTGGTGACAACATGACTTGATTTGGGTTATAGTAGATCGTATGATGAAATCGACTCATTTCATTCCCGTCAAGGTTACATATTCGGTGTAGGACTTTGCTAAGTTGTAATTGAGAGAAATGGTTAGGTTGCATGGAGTGCCCTTGTTTATTATCTCCGATCGTGGTACCTGATTCACTTCTTAGTTTTGGAAATCTTATCAAAATGGGCTAGGTACTCGTGTTAAGATTAGTACGGCTTTTCATCCGATAATTGATGGGCAAGCGGAGCGTACTATCCAAACCTTGTAAGATATGTTGACAGCTTGCGTAATTGACTTCAAGGGTAATTGGGATGATAACTTGCCTTTGATTGAATTTGCATATAACAATCGCTATCACTTTCCTTAGAAGATATGATTGGGTCTACTTTAAAATTTCACCCATTAAAGGTATAATCAGATTTGGAAATAAAGGGAAGATTAGTCCCTGTTATATGGGTCCCTTATCAGATTTTGAGACATATTGGTAAGGTTGCTTATGAACTTTAATTGCCTAATGACTTGGCATCGGTGTATCTGGTTTTCTATGTCTCCTTGTTGAGTTGGTGATCCGACATCTATAGTGTCATTCGAGAGTCTTGGCATAAAAGATATCCATTCTTATGAAGAAGTTCTTGTTCAGATCTTGGACCGGAAAGTTAGGAAGTTGAGCAATAAAGAAATTGCTTATGTTAAGGTTCTTTGGAGGAATCATTTAGTTGAGGGTGCTACTTGGGAGGCCGAGGTTGATATCATATTACCTTATCCTCATCTGTTTCCCTCCGTCCCTACTCTAGCTTGAGATATTCAGTTCCTCATGGTTTACTCTTTTGGATTCATGTGCATTAGATATTCCCAAATACCTAATTTATGCATGTTCATGGAAAAACTTGATTTTTGAGAAAATTAGTTAGCTTGATTGATTTCTTTAATTTTATGTTCATTTGAGTATGAGTTGCATATAGATCTTACGAAATGATGTTTCAAAAATGCTTTAGCTTGGATTTGATGTTTTCTTCTTTGATAGTTGCATTTTTGTAATTCCATTCATGTTGGACAGCTAGATTTCGTTCATGCCCTCCTTGTGGTGTCTTAAATCCCATTCCAGGATGAATGTTGTCAAGGGATTGATATTGCAACACCTCGAATTTGAAAAAGAAAGAAATATTTGCAGTTTCTAAAAATCTAGTGCCAAGTTCCGACGGAACCACCGATGGTCCGCAGGTTGGACCAGAGAACATAGGTGGACCCATGGTTGGCAAGTTCAAAAGTTCGGAAAATATCCATTCCCAATACTCTTTTACAGTTTACCAAGACGGTCTGTCATTGGTAGGTAGGTCTCGTAGGTGAGTCCTAGACTTAGCGAAATTTTAGGGTTAAAAGTTGGACCCACGATTGAGGTATACGGTCAGTAAGTGGACCCACGGACCGTACATGGGATCTCATGATTGGGGGTCCCATCGGTGAGGGTCTGATAGTTATTTTAAAGGGGCTTTGGGTTTTTACCTAATTGTTTTAAAGCAATACTATGTCGTTTTACCCTCTACCCTAGGCCCTATATAATGATTTTAAACCTCCAAATCACTTAATTCAATTCATTCTCCTAAAATCTCAAAAGTTGATCAAGTCATCCTCTCAAATATTTATATCCTTAAGGAAGAAGAAGAAGTCTAGGGTTTCAAGATTAAGTCTCCAAATCTACCATTAATTATAAGCTTTTGGTATCAAGGTATTATAGTCTTCACCTATGGAGCTCTTTCCTCCATAGGGTTCCTAAATTCTCCAATTTTGTAAATATAGATTCACCAATCAAACTAGTGTTTTACTCAATTACCATGGGTTCGTTTCAATGTTGATCCAATTGATTGTTTTATGTCTTCTTATGCATGGAATGAAGAAATTACATGATTTAAGTTGAATTCCCCATGAACCCATGCACAACCCATATTTTCTAGACTATGATGATACAATGTGGATTTTGAAGTATGAAAGATGAATTTGTAAAGATATGTATGTTCTTTATGAGATTGATGAGAAATATTTAAGATGCTTTGAGAGTGAAGAATAAATGTTGTTGTTGGTGTTGTTGTTTTGAAAGGATTCCTCACATTCTACTCAATATATGAATGTGAAAGGGTTTTCCCACTTGAAGGATTCTTAGAGTTAAAAGGTTGTTTTCCCACTTGAAGGATTCTTAGAGTTAAAAGGTTTTCTCAACTAAATTTTGAATAAAGATTTAGGAACTATTCTAATGAAACTTAGCTTGCATTGGCTACATGATGTGCCTTCCATGGATGATAAGACAAGCAGAGATTATCCATCTCTCTTAATGATAAGACAAGTAAAGACTAATGATTTTTCCGTGGGATTTATGCTTAGCGCCAAGTGGACAAGTGGCGATTACCGTGTTCCATAAACTATGTGCCACCATATTTTGTCTTAGATAGACATTAGCTAGTGAATCCATGTCATGTCCCTGGAGTACCCCCTAGATGTGACACCGCGTACAAGACACCGAAAAGCCTCTTTGCATATTATGACATAAGATAATAGGAAATGGTGCGGAAATTTAAAACTTTTTCTTTTACAATCGAAGTCTTTTATAAAAACAAGTGGAAGTCTACACTTTGTCTCAAACCATCTATAACCATTAAGACTAAACCTTTTGGACGCAGCCCATACAAAAGCTCTAACCATAATATGAAATGTAAAGGACATGGTGGTCAAGTCCTCGAATACTATGAGGACTCACTATTACTTCTCTTCTTGATCTACGATGAACCTAGCCACGACGATGGAAGTCGATATCACCAAACCCTACACTTTGTGAAAAATGTAGAAAATATGGGTTAGTACAAAAATGCACTAAGTATGATAGCCATGCCTAAAAACCTTTAAAACATGCTAAAAAGGACAGTTTTGTTGAAAAGCATGTATTTTACTAAGTTTGAGAAATCATCATGCACATTAGTATAAAAGCATAAGTCACAAGCATATTCATCATATCAATCATTATAACATAATAAAACCATCTCATAAGTAACACTAAGTTATACTTGTGTAATGTATAGATAAAGATCCCATAATCCCATCTACACTAAGTACCACTTTTAGGCCACCATAATCATATTTACCATTCTTTGTTCTCATCTTTAGTTAATATTCATAGACAAGGAACATTAATATTTTATAAGTCATGTCAAGGAAAGCAACTCATAACAACAATCCAAGTTAAACATTCATCATTTCATAAGTCATTATAACATTTGAGGAACACACCATAACTACTCTCAAAGCCTACTTGTACAATGAATGGATGAAGTCCCATACCCCCACCCACACTTCATAGAGCTTCTTGAGTAACCATAGTACATAACTCACATTGTTGTTCATGATGGGAATAAGTCTTAACCGACATAGACCATGTGAGTAAATCATAGAATCCGGTGTCATGTCCCACACCGAAAAGAGTTGGTCTACTTGCCTAAGGTAGAACCGGTAACATTTTAACTTAGGTGGATCCACTAGCTAACAACCTATGTGGGTACATAGTTATGGGATAAGGAGGTTGTTAGTAGAAATCCGGCCTTACATAAGGAGAGCTTCCACCTCACAATATCCTCTCAGTGCTGAGCATTAAATTCCCATGGAGTAGTTAATTCTCTTTTAACATTATTACACTTGAAAGTGATGCCATTGGCCTACCGATTCGAGGTACATTATGACACACATGAAAGGGATGCCATTATCCTACTGATTCAAGGTTCATTATTACACACATGAAAGGGATGCCATTAGCCTACCGATTCAAGGTTCATTCTTACACACATGAAAGGGATGCCATTAGCCTATCGATTCAAGGTACATCATTACAGTAGCTCATTAAATCCTCATAAAAGGGACACCATTGGTCTACTGATTCAAGGTTCATCATTATAATAGTTCATTGACTTATCATGAAAGGGATACCATTGGTCTACCGATTCAAGACAAAGCCTTAGAATACTTCATTAGTCATTCATGAAAGGGATTCCATTGGCCTACTCATTCAACGTTCATTAAGTCAAGATAGTTCTTTAATTACACATGAAAAGGATGCACCTAGCCTATTAATTCAATATATATCAATCAAGATAGCTTTTAATCACACATGAAAGGGATGCCATTGGCCTACCGATTCATTTAGGTGAGGAAAGCGTTCCACATCATCACAATTACATTATAGCCCTAATCACATTACTTTCAAAGTATTCACAAAGCATGTACATAAGCATCATGATTATACAAAATTCTCATAATTTTCCCTACAAGGACCATGGATCACATTCAATCAACACACCTAGAATTACTACATTTGGCATGGATAATAACATTATTCAAGTAATCAATTCAGAACATTCATAATTCTATAGCATTCTACAATCATCAATCAATACCAACACTATAAGATCCAATTTGGGAAAGTAGAGTAATTCATGGATTCTTGAGTAATTCAACATAAAATCAAATAAAATCATAAATATATCAATAAACAACCATAATTAAATCATTTAAAACGAATTTGAAAGGAATCCATGAGATTGAAGTCAAACCCTAACTTTTGGGTTTTCTAGTTTTGAAATTTGGGGGTTTTGGAAGGGCTCTATGGGTGAAGGCTACCCATATATGAAAAGCCACCATACCTTATTGAAGATTCATCACGAAATTGAGTAGAAAATATTGATTCTTCAACCCTATCTTCACCTTTCTTCTTCTTCTTCTTCCTTGGAAATCTAGAGAGAGTTTATTTGGGGAAAAGTTGGTTATGGATTTGAGGTCTTGGGATTTATGAGGTGTATGAGGTGGTTAATGACTTAAAAAGTCGTATATAAGTCTATTAAAACAATATAAAACGACCTCACATCAAAATAACTTAATTAGGAATTTACCTAAAGACCCCTAGAGTTGGCCGAATTGAGGCACCCTACAGGCATGACCCACGACCAAGCCCCACGGACCGTGGTTTGGTCTACGGGACGTGTTTCAGGTCCTTGGTTCATGGTCTGCAGCTCCTCACCTTGGCCCTTGACCCACGACACCCAACCACGGGGCATGGGTCCACCTACTGGGCATAGGTGCCATCCGTAGGTGGCCCCCCCTTTTGGGAAGTTTTTTAGGGGCTGGTTTAAGTCCTCCTCAAGGACCCTTGGTTGGTCCTTGGGGAGTCATACATTGACGTTTAACCCCTAAACCCCTCATCCTAAGTACAGGAAGATGTTTGACGGTTCTAATCCACACATCAAACTCTAAAACTCTCACGTAAGGCTCTAGTTTCACCTACTAGTTTTCCGGGTGTTACAATATCTCCCCCTTGGAAACATTCATCCTCGAATGATAATCTAGACACCTTACGGAATTAAAGGCACAAGACTAGCAGCCCATCATGCATGAAACATCAAATAATTCTCAATTCAGGGAGCAAACATCAACTACATATCATCATACTCAATGCAACACAAGGAAGTAGGAACTTCATCTAACAACCCATTATGCATGAAAACTTTAACATTTCTCATATCATTGGAGGAATTACCTTCTCCAAGATTTAAAGTATGCTCAACACAATATCAAGGAGTCAATATGCAATTACTCTCAAAAGCATACAAAAGCATGTTCATCCATTCATCTCATGAAGTCAAATAGACAACTCATACTTAATGCACAACAACATGAGGAACTTCAATCATAAAAACTCATTTTCTTACTAAACATGGATTTCATCAATAACATGCATAACATAAGGAGATCATGGAAGCACACAATTCACACATAACTCTACAATCATGAAACAAGTCAAGGGAAACTTATCCTCTCAAACAAAAGGCGGAATAGAAGGAAGATATAAGAATATCGGGACATCTTATTGGCCCTTGGCCTCCCATGTAGTACCCTCACCTACAACCCTCACTTAAAGACCACTCATTCACACCTTCATGAAAGCAATTTTCTCACTCTTTTATTTCTTAACTATCTGATCTAAGACCTCTACCGGTACTACTAAATTAGAGAGGTTCTCATTTAAGCATTTTCTCTCACAAGAAACCTTACCAACACCACCCAAGATCTCATATGAGCCCACCAAACTGGGACTAAACTTCTCAAACTTACTCCACCTCTCAAGGTGTGAATTTTAAGCCAATCCAATCATGAACATCTAGAACACTCAACGACCTTGCTATCTAATCACATTATCTCCCCCTTGGGAGTAAGCCTATACAGATTTTTTCTAAGAACTATTTCTTTCAACTGTAAGGTTGGCCCAAGTTATTACTAATCCTTCACATAAGATGATTCTAAACCATGGATAATTACACTTCTACCCTCTTTTAAAGGAGTCTACTCACTCAACATCTCTAGGCATCACTTAAACACTCTATTCATCAAATCCTCACACCCTAAAATTTAGCATGACTAAGTCGAGTTCTACCAACAAACACACATGAACATAATGCAACCCATTTATACCAAAGGATATCATCTAAACCTATCGTATCAAGTTGCATCTAGTCACATAGCCATAATTGGCATCACTACCAACCTTTTCTTCCTCGATCCTTGTAGCATGTGCCCTTCAAGTCGTCATATCCTAAAGATCATCAGATAAGGAGTAAGAGAGAGGCCTTATGGAGTTAAACTCTATGACACGACTTAGAGAATGAAGAAGTGAGATTTCCTAACATCCAATAGCCTCCTATTCATAAATGTGTTGCGCTTCACATTATGAACAAAACTCTACTAGACGTGGTTTGAGACAATCCTATAAGCATCCCAAAACCTTCTACTTTGATAACAAGTTTGTCACGACCCAGGAGTACCCCCTAGATGTGACACGGCGTACAAGACTCTGAAAAGGCTCATACAAGCCTCTTTGCATATCATGACATAAGATAATAGGAAATGGTGTAGAAATTTAAAACTTTTTCTTTTATAATTGAAGTCTTTTACCAAAAACAAGCGGAATTCTACATTTTGTCTCAAACCATCTATAACCATTAAGACTAAAACTTTTGGACGCAGCCCATACAAAAGCTCGAAACGTAATATGAAATGTAAAGGACATGGTGGTCAAGCCCTCGAATACTATGAGGACTTACCATTACTTCTCTTCTTGATCTAGTATGGACCTAGCCACGAGGATGGAAGTCGATATCACCAAACCCTACACTTTGTGAAAAATATAGAAAATATGGGTTACTACAAAAATGCACCAAGTATGATAGCATGCATAAAAACCTTTAAAACATTCTAAAAAGGACATATTTTTTAAAAGTATGAATTTTACTAAGTTTAAGAAATCATCATGCACATTAGTATAAAAGCATAAGTCACAAGCATATTCATCATATCAATCATTATAATATAATAAAACCATCTCATAAGTAACCCTAAGTTATACTTGTGCAATGTATCGATAAAGATCCCATAATTCCATCTACACTAAGTACCACTTTTAGGCCACCATAATCATATTTACCATTCTTTGTTCTCATATTTAGTTAATACTCATAGGCAAGGAACATTTACATTTAATAATTCATGTCAAAGAAAGTAACTCATAGCAACAATCCAAGTTAAGCATTCATCAGTTCATTAGTCATTATAACATTTGAGGAACACACCATAACTACTCTCAAAGCCTACTTGTGCAATGCATGGATGAAGTCCCATACCCCCACCCACAGTTCATAGAACTTCTTTAGTAACCATAGTACATAACTCACATTCTTATTCATCATGGGAATAAGCCTTAACCGACATAGACCATGTTAGCAAATCATGGAATCCGGTGTCATGTCCCACACAGAAAAGAGTTGGTATACTTGCCTAAGGTAGAACCGGTAACATTTTAGCTTAGGTGTATCCACTAGCTAATAACCTATGTGGGCACATAGTTATGGGATAAGGATATTGTTACTAGAAACCCGGCCTTACATAGGGAGAGCTTCCACCTCACAATATTCTATCGGTGCTAAGCATTAAATTCCCATGAAGTAGTTATTTTTATTTTAACATTATTACACATGAAAGGGATTCCATTGGCCTACCAATTTGAGGTACATTATTAATTACACACATGAAAGGGATGTCATTAGCCTACCAATTCAAAGTTTATTATTACACACATGAAAGGGATGCCATTAACCTACTGATTCAAGGTTCATTATTACACACATTAAAGGGATATCATTAGCCTACCAATTCAAGTTACATCATTAGAATAGCTCATTGAATCCTCATGAAAGGGATACTATTAGTCTACCTATTTAAGGTTCATCATTATAATAGTCCATCGACTCATCATGAAAGGGATACCATTGGTTTCCCGATTCAAGACAAAGCCTTAAAATACTGCATTAGTCATTCATGAAAGGGATTCCATTGGCCTACTCATTCAACGTTCATTAAGTCAAGATAGTTCTTTAATTACACATGAAAAGGATGCACCTAGCCTATTAATTCAAGATATATCAATCAAGATAGCTTTTAATCACACATGAAAGGGATGCCATTGGCCTACCGATTCATTTAGGTGAGGAAAGCGTTCCACATCATCACAATTACATTATAGCCCTAATCACATTACTTTCAAAGTATTCACAAAGCATGTACATAAGCATCATGATTATACAAAATTCTCATAATTTTCCCTACAAGGACCATGGATCACATTCAATCAACACACCTAGAATTACTACATTAGGCATGGATAATAATATTATTCAAGTAATCAATTCATAACATTCATAATTCTATAGCATTCTACAATCATACTTTAAGATCCAATTTGGGAAAATAGGGTAGTTCATGGATTCTTGAGTAATTCAACTTAAAATAATATATAAACATCAATATATCAATAAAAACCCATAATTCAATCATTTAAAATGAATTTGAAAGGAATCCATGAGATTGAAGTCAAACCCATAATTTTGGGTTTTCTAGTTTTGAAATTTGAGGTTTTTTGAAGGGCTCTATGGGTGAAGGCTACCCATATATGAAAAGACACCATACCTTATTTAAGATTCACCATGAAATTGAGGAGAAAATCTTGATTCTTCAACCCTATCTTCATCTTTCGACTTCTTTTTCCTTGGATTTCTAGAGAGAGTTTATTTGGGGGGAAATTGGTTATGGATTTGGGGTCTTGAGATTTATGAGGTGTATGAGGTGGTTAATGACTGTAAAAGTATTATATAAGTCTATTAAAACAATATAAAAGGACCTCACATCAAACTAACTTAACTAGGAATTTACCTAAAGACCCTTACACTTGGCCGAATTGAGGCAACCTACAGGCATGACCCACGACCAAGCCCCACGGACCGTGGGTGGGTCTATGGGGCGTGCTTCAGGTATGTGGTTCATGGTCTGCAACTCCTCACCTTGTCCCTTGACCCAAGACACCCAACCATAGGGCATGGGTCAACCTACTGGGCGTAGGTGCCATTCGTAGGTGGCCCTATTTGGGCAGTTTCTTAGGGGCTGGTTTGGGTCCTCCTCAAGGACCCTTGGTTGGTCCTTGGGGAATTGTACCTTGACATTTAACCCATAAACCCTCATCCTAAGTATGGGAATCCATTTTATGATTCTAACCCACACATCAAACTCTAAAACTCTCACGTAAGGCTCTAGTTTCACCTACTAGTTTTTCGGGTGTTACAATCCACTTATGCTAGAAGTTATGGTTCTTACCTTGGCAAGTGAGGACATGATAGACACCGAATTCCATATTATAGATCACATGGTATTGATGTCTGTTAAGGCTAACTCCCACAATAATGATGAACTAAGGTTACTTCTAGAAGTATCTCACACGTGTTCAAAGATGATTTTTACTTGCCTTGACCATGATTATGATTATGGTTTTAATCTCTTATTTTATATTTTAACTTTGTCTTTGCATGACACAAAAATTACTTTTAGCATGTTTTTATAAATCTTATGCATTGCTATCATACTTGGTACATTCTTTGTACTAACGCATCCTACTACCTACATTCTTTCAAAATGTAGGGTTTGACGCTCTGATTTTGCATCCTCATGGCTAGTGATCACTTTATCAGTTGTTGAGAAGTGGCGACTCCTCATGTTTCGAGGACCGAACCTTTTATTACTTGTCATCTTAACTTTTAAGATGTTGAATGTGATGCATGAGTTATGTCTCAATCACTCTTGATGTAATAGATTGCTTTGAGACTATGTATCCGCTTCATTTTTGACAAACTCTTATCATATAAAATGTCTTTTAAATTCTTAAACTCTATAATCTTGTATGATGTATGCTAAGTGGCGTGTGTAGGGCCTTTCAGGGTCCTATGTGTCATGTTACGTTTAGGGGAATACTTTGGGTCATGACAATAACAATCGAGTATTCACAACAAAATCTTCGGAAACAACAACACTCATATCAATTACTATTAAAAATTGGGTCAATCAACTCAAAACCCAATTCCTAAAATAAGCTTTGAATCTGAAATTTAATA
Organism: Solanum chiquidenum; assembly: GCA_029582725.1. Classification (NCBI taxonomy): domain Eukaryota; kingdom Viridiplantae; phylum Streptophyta; class Magnoliopsida; order Solanales; family Solanaceae; genus Solanum; species Solanum chiquidenum. The sequence continues at coordinate 6,267 of JAJOOS010080902.1, read as the reverse complement.
CTTGAAAATATTATCAAATTCCTTAGGAACTGATTGGGGAAACTCATTTCGAAAAATGACTGAAAAACAGTTCAGAATATCCATTTTAGTTAAGAACTTGAGTTCTTGAAAAACCTTGCCCTTTCCCAATCAAAATCCCAAATGTTGATGTTAGAATTCATAAATAACCAAAGGAAAATAAATGTTTAGGATCATGAAAGCTTACCCAAATGATTTGGAAAAAGAAATCCTTAAAAAAATTGCCAGAAGTCGTAAAAATGGCCAAGGGTTCGCAAAAGTGAACCTCACTAAAAGCTATGGTCTTGCAAAAGCAAAGCCTCTCTTTTTTGCGAAGCTCACTAAAGCTGGACTCTATTTGCTTCTGTGATGGTCGCTTAAGCGACTGGACTCTACAAAAGTGAGGCCTACCACAGCAGAAAACACAACCAACACTAATAACATTAAAAGGACCCTCAGGATTTGTTTGGAACCCCGTACATACAAACACCATATGTAAATCAATTATACTCGATGTTTCAAGCTTAATGAAATCGACAAAACATGAATTTGTGGTCTCCTTGACGCGATATTCATGAAAACTACAAGAAACTAACTCAACGCCTAAAAGGCTAAAACAAGCTCGAGACCTCTAAAAAATGTACCAAGACCTCACCTGGGCCTAAAATGATCCCCCAAATCCAACGGAACTCACAAAGTTCTGATCCGAGCATCTGAACCCCAAATGTCAACCAAAGTCAATCCAAAGGCTAAATTTTCACGATTTCACAACTAAGGACCTCAAATCCTGAAAAAGACTCCAAATCTAAAACCAACAACTCTCATAACTTAGATTTTACATTTCGAAACTGATGGAATCGTTAGAATTCCATTTCAACACTTGAAACTCTAAAAGACTCTATAATTCACTTTTTTAACCAACTTAACCTTTCAAGATCGCCAACTTACAAAATTCTCAACTTGTAGTAGTCACAGTTCAATATCAATTTTAAAAACTCAACATAAAAGACTTGGGGTTGATATCGGAAGGGGACAAATGGTAAATTTATGAAACTTTCCAAAAATGACCGACTGGGTCATTACAGTAAGGGTTCACCTATCTAGGTTTAGAGTAGGTGCCCGCATAGCCTGATAAATTGGGACATGACAACACTTAACCAACAAAACAACTGAATATAAGTTGCATTAATTAAAGCCAAGATCCATAATTAAAATCATTGCCAAAAACATTTATAGAAATAAATCCCCTTACAATTGAAAGTCACGTATCAAAACATCTAACATAGTCTAGAATATAGGGATGCAACCCCAAATAAAAGGAATTTATGTCTGAATAATGGACTTAAAAGAGTAGATGAATCTATGACAACCGGAAGAAGAAATTCACTCTTAGATTCTGGAAACATCTGTATCACAACTAAGTTCGCACAATAGTTTTTGGAATATGCCTTGTACTCACCAAAAAATAAAGCAAGTGCACTAAGTACACAAAACACAATAGGGTACTGGAAGGATCATCGGTCAACTCCAAATATATTAAATATGAACATATAACTATAACTTAGTAAAAAATGAAAAAAATGTATAACCCAAGTCAGTGGATATAATAAAGACTCCCAGTCATCAACCTAACTTAATAACCACATAAGACATGTACAACGTAACACCAATAACCATATAAGCGATTCCACACAACTTTCAAGTAACCCCAACAACATAAAGATCCCTAAGACATCAACTATGCTATTTAACATGCAATCATGATCTACAATAACCCGAACCAAAGTACACCCTAGTCTGGAGTGATGTATACGACACCGAGAGACCCTATACAAGCCACATAGCATACATAAACAAGATAATAGAATTTTACAAAAAGTTCAAAAAACAACTTCGTATCATAAAGAGTTTGACAAAAAGCGAAAGTCTAACATAAGTCTCATAGCCATCTAGTACATCATAAGAAAAGTGATTGGGATGTAAACCATACCTCACATACAATTCTGAAACGAAACCGACATAGAAAAATAAAAGAGTCTCGATCCTCGGAACATAAGGACTCACCAATCTCTTCAAAACTCTAAGGATCAATCTAGCCACGAGTGTGTGGGATGGAAGCATCGGACCCTACATTAGTGAAAAAATGTAGGCACAAGAATGCATTAGTATATGGAATGTACTAAGTATGATAGAAATGCATAAGAGTTTTGAAATCATGCTAAAAATGAATTTACATGACATGCAATGACCAAGCTAAATCATAAACTAATATGTTAGAAAAACATAAGTTATAATCATCGTCAATCCAAGTTAAACATGTTTAAAATATATTGAGATACTTCTAGAAGTAACCTTAGTTCATTATTGTGGGAGATTTACCTTTAACTTACATAGACCATGTGAGCTATAACATGGAATTTGATGTCTATCCCACACCAAAAAAAAGTTGTCCTTACCTGCCAAAGGTAAGAACCATAAACTTGAGCTAGAGTAGATCCACTAGCCAATGTCTATCTAAGACAAACCTATGATAGCACATAGTTAAGGGACATGGTTAATCGCCACTTGTCCACTCAGTGCTAAGCATAAATCCCACGGAATAATTATTAATCTTGTTCGTCTTATTATCCATGGAAAGGCACAATCAAGTAGTTAATCCAAGCTAGAACTCATTAAAATAGCTCCTAATATTGATTCAAAGTTTAGTTGAGAAAACCTTTCAACCCAATAAATCCTTTATGTAAGAATAACCTTTCACAATAACAACATTGATGCTTTACTCTAAAAGTAACCTTAACTCATTTAAAACAACTTCATAAAAGCATGCATATCTTTATAATTTCATTGTTCATGATTTTATCATAAGATCATGGTTGAAAAGCATAATTAAAGCATGGAAAGTGTAATTTCAACTAAATATCATAGGTTAACATCAAATAATGCATTAGATCACTTAATTTATTAAAATAAATCATAGTTGAAAGAAACCCACATTCCTTGTATTGAACCTTAATTTTGTCAATAGGAGAATTGAATTGGAAACTTGAATTCTTTAGGAACCCCGTGGAGGAAAGGGTTCCATGGGTGAATGCACGCATACCCTGATGTAAAAATCTCACAGTCAATGGAGAATTTGGAGACTTGATCTTAAAACCTTCAACTTCTTCTTCAAGCTTTAGAGAGAGAAATTTTGGGGAAGAACTTGATCAACTTTTGGGATTTTATGAGAATGGGTTCAATTGGGTAATTTGGGGGTTAAAAATATTTATATGGGGCCTAGGGTAGAAGGTAAAACGACATAGTATTGGGAAATAATGTGACCAACAAAAGCCACAGATCTTAACCAAAACTCACACTTACTAAACTTTGCAAAGATATATTGGTCCATGAGGACTTGAAAAAAAATCCTCAAATGATTGGTATGCTCATATTCACACCTTGAATAAATAAAGATATCATCAATAAATACGATCATGAACATATTAAGGTATTGTCTAAACACCCTATTCATCAAATCCATAAATGCGGTCGGAGCATTAGTCAAGCCAAAGGACATTACCAAAAACTCATAATGACTATACCGAGTTTGAATAGTCGTCTTCATAATGTCACCTTCTTCACCCTCAATTTGTGATAACCCGACCAGAGGTCAATCTTAAAAAAGTAACTTGCTCCTTGAAATTGGTCAAACAAGTCATATATCCTTGGAAGAAGATACTTATTCTTAATGGTAACCTTGTTCAACTGATAGTAGTCAATTCACATGAGAAGTGAACCATCTCTTTTTCGAACAAACAAAACTGGAGCACCCTATGGTGAGATACTCGATCGGATGAATCCCTTATCCAACAAGTCTTTCAACTGCTCCTTTAATTCCTTAAGTTTTGTCGGATACATTAGGTAAGGAGGAATGGAGATAGGTTACGTATCTAGAAGAAAGTCAATACCAAAGTCTATTTCCCTTTCGGGAGGAACACTAGGTAGATTATCGGGAAACACTTCCGAAAAGTCATTAACAACGGGGACCAACTCAAGAGTAGGGGTTTCAAAATTTGTATCCCTCACTCTAACTAGATAGTATATGCGACCCTTAAAAATCAACTTTTTTGCTTTAAGAAGAGAAATAAACTAACCTTTTGGCATAAATTTCTCCCATTTCCACTATAGGATAGGCTCATTTGGAAACTAAAACTTAACTACTCGGGCTCTATAATCAATAGAAGAATAACAAGAATGCAAAAAATCATACCAAGAATAACGTTGAAATATAACATATCCAGCTCTACAAGATCAACATGAGTGACTCTATGGGATAAGGATACGAAACAATTTCTATATACTCTCCTAGCCCCAATAGATTCACCAATAGGGGTAGAGATAGAAAAATGGTCTAACAACACATCCAGAGAGATTTCAAACCTCATAGCCACATATGGCGTCACAAAATAAAAGGTAGCATCGAGATCAAGTAAGGAATAAACATCAAGATGAAAGACTTTAAACATACTGGTTACAACATCAGGAGAACCCTCTTGCTCATGACGAGTTTAAAGTGCTCAGAATTTATTTTGCTAATGACTCCCACTAGAACTTGATGAAGGGTTAGGTTGAGCCCGTCAACGATTATCTCTTTTATTCTTAGAAACTGAGAGACAATCTCTTATCTTATGATCCGTCTTACCACTGCAGAAACATACATTAGAGCAAGCTAGACATTTACCCTTATGCTTTCTTCACACATCTAGTACAAGTAGACATGAAGACCCACTACGATTTCCTCCTTAAGGCTTAGGGTTAGGTACCATATATTTTTTGAATTTAGGAGCTGGAGCATTAGCAAAACCTTGACCAAAAAACCTTGTCGGAACTTAGAACGACCATGTCCATAGGACCTCGAATGTGAAAAGTCACCATCACCGGTTATTACCTTCTATGCCTCCCTAGATTTCTCCTTAAGTATCTCTTCTTAAATTTATTGAGCATGAACCATTTGATGATAAAGGTCCATATCATTGATGAGCATGGTGGTACGACATTCTTTGACTACAATCTCAGACACTCCCAAAAAAACTTACTCATTCTTGCCCTAGGATCGGCAACCATAATTGGAGCATATTGTAACACCTGAACTTTTCAAAACGTCTAAAATTACTCGTATCTCCATGGAAAGACAAAGAGAGTGGGTAACAAATTAATAATGATGTGGTATGTCCAACTTTAAGTGTTCAAGTGTTGCATCTCAAGTTTTGAAGTTAGGTAAGTGGTAAAATAAAAGTTGGCGGAAATTATCTTAAGTTCCTTTTTAAAGATTTCTCTGAAATTTGGATCAAATGTCTCGCGGGTTTTATCCCAATCTTAGTTTCCAACGCATCAAACCATTTGTTCATACGACTTTAGAATAGAGAGACATTTGCGTTTTTGTGGGACTGCACAAGCAAGCACGTGACGTGGGTCCCTAGGTCGGTGGAACTTTACATATATCTTCGTCTTCGAACCTTTTCTTCATTTTTTAGCTAAGAACCAGCAAAATTAGAGAAACCCATTTCTAGGATCAACTAAAGTATAGATTTTCTCGACCTAAGTCCTTGACGAAAGTTGTTCTACGCGTTGAGCTCATCATTGTGGTATAATTGGTTTTATCGATTTCGTAGCATATCACACTTTAGTGTTGGGACAGCAAGGGTTTGGATATATTTGAACGTTTTGAGGCGTATTACGAACTTAAGATCGAGGTAAGACCCTTCTTTCAGCGACTCTAGCTTTTATAAGCGGCAAATAGCAATTTGCGATGGAAATACATATATTTTATCCTATTATCATGGTATGTGTTGATTAAGGTCCTACATTGTTGAAGTATCGAGGGAGTTATGAGTAAAAGTCAGTAGGTCACGTTAATTCAGCGAAAAAGGTATGTTAAGGCAATTCACTTCTTACGGCATGTTTCCTTAAAGCTTAGGAGCAATGTAACTGAGTTGTTATCGTTGTTATACTTGTAGCCATTATTGTTGATTGTTGGTTGCTCGAGTGGATATAATCCTCTCTTATCGGGTTTCTTATTCAGTAGTAGTGTCCCTATGTTGGACACGACTTAGAGGCTATCTGTATAGGTTGCTTATAACTAAATTGCTCGCTTTTAGTTGTTGGATTGTTATTGTTGTCCTTTGGGCTATTGTGATTCGCTGCAAGAATGTGATCTATGCCTAGCAGGGCTATGTTCTGCCGACAGGGCTATATTGACGCCTAGAAGGGCTATGAGTTGCCTACATGGCT
>JAJOOS010080897.1:0-50681 GCA_029582725.1 Solanum chiquidenum | reverse complement strand
ACACCTCTTTTCCTGGAATTGTGTTCTTGGATGTCCTAATAGATACAGTAGTTCCAAGATTTGTGGTCTTTAATTGCTCAGCATAATCATACAACCTAACAAACTCCTCTCTGAAATCTCCCATATGTTCATTCATAACTCTCAGTTTTGCCTTTCTACAACTTGTCTTACTAACATACAAACCATAATGTTTTTGTATCAAAGACTGAATCTGATGTAGTTTGATAGTAGGCTCACTCATAATCCTCTCCTTGTAATGTTTACTAATCCAAATGGGGGTACACAGTATGTTTCTTGTTCTTTTAAAACACTTATGGACATGAAAATATGTTTTAACACTGAAGTTTCCAGTGTTACCATCAATACTTCCAAGAATATGCCAAGGACAACCTTTTTTATTACACTTTGCCCTTATCCTTTCCTTCTCATTAGGTTTCAACTTAATATTAACACCCTTCTGAATAGAGTAAGTTTACAGTGCCTCCTTGAACTCAATGTGATTCAAAAATACCATATATAGTTGAAATAAAACCTTTTTAGCAGTTGGATCAAAGTAGATCTTTGTACTTTCCTGCGTAGGTGCTGGATCTACCACTTCATCATTCTCAACATGATCCCCTTCATCTTTACTAATGTCACTACCAGGATCTGAGCTATCAAAATAAGGGTCATCACCACCCAAATTACCTTCAAATCTCACCCTCTTCTCCTTATAAATGTCTTCAAAACCAGCATCTATACCTACAAGACCAGATGGTATCTCATCTAGATTTACTCTAGCAGTCTTTTCTTTAACTTGTTTTTGAATATTAGACTGCCTAGCTTGCAGCAACTCCTCATCCAAATCACTCAAATCATCAATATTTTCATCAATATCATAGAGTGAATCAGAATCAGAATGTTCTTCAACTCTAGGGGCAGGGGCTTGTTCTTCAACTAAAGGGGACTGCTCTTCAACTAAAGGGGACTGGCTTTGGTTTAAATCCCTATTTTCATTTTCATCAAATGGTTGAGATGAAGACACATCAGCCCTATCTATTTGTGTGGAGGATGACAGATCAGCCCTATTTTTGTGTGGGGAGGAAGACACATCAGCATTATCTTGTTGTGGAGATGAGGACACATCAGTATTAGTGCTAGGCAATACAAGTATCTCCTCTACAACTAAAGGTATACTAATGGGATGGACAACATATACATCAACAAAATCAGCACCCTTCAAACCATTAAGAAAGTTTAAAACATCAGAATCAGTATTTAACATGTAAAAAGTACCCTTCTTGTTGACTCTACATCCAAATGTCTCAACATTTTCAACACCCAATTCCATTGCTATTTTATGAAACAACATAATATGCAACTCATCTACATCTATATTAATCGTTTCAACACTAGTGATTCCATTGACATACCTTAAAGTAGGATTAGATACAAAACAGCCCCCCTTGTGAAATTGAAGTGTCACTATAGTTAAAGCCATTACCTTACGATGCCTGTAAACTAAAGAAAAAACAACTACAGTTAAACCATAAACTTACCATGACTGTAACACAAAAATCCCTAATTTTTTTAGGGAAATAATGAATTGTTGTAACAGTTAAAGCCATTAACTTACCATGACTGTAATTGTTGTAATTGCTGTAATAATGCACCACTAACACTATCAATACCCAAGAAAATTGACCAAAAATAAAATATTAATTTTAGTCGAAATTGGGATTATACGAATAAACCCTAAAATCTACTCGAATTCACGAAATATGCCATTGAAGTCACTCAAAGTCATACATCAACTAAGAAAGCATATTACACTAATATTACACCCAAACCAAAGTAAAATCCCCAAAAATTATCAGAAAATCGAATGACAATCGACCCTAAAATCAAACAGATACGCACGAGAAAATGAAAAAGATCATAACTAACGCAAAAGGCAAGAACTTACAACGAAAATCGAAGTGGAACTGAGCTTCAACTGAGAGAAAGTTTGGAAAATCACAGACGAACGTCGTGGAGAAGAGAAGAGAAGAGGAGAAGTGTAAAAGTCGCGAAGGTTTGGAAAATTTCGCCGGAGTTAGGACTATTCTTAGTTTAAGGTAAGTCATTTCCCACGTGGAATATAATATCATACGTGGATTAATTTTTTTTTTCTTTTTGGCCAACGTGTACGTGTTTGTGCAACACGCACCATACCACATCAAAAAAAGTATTTAAAATGTTGGGTTTGGATGGGTTCAGGGGTCCAGATGACAAAAGGGTAAGTATAAGGGTTCACAATACAAACAGATACAAGTACAAGGGTCCACCAGGCTATTTCTCCTATTTAAAATAATGAAAAATATTTCTGAATTTTATGAAGTCAATTATTTCAACTCGTTTGTAATTTAAGAAGCTCGATGATTAATTCATACTGTGGAGGGCCAAAATTGGGTGTCAACACTAATGACCCTAAGTGTTTGGGGAAAGAACTAGGGAAGATTAGAGGGTTTAGAGAGAGAAAAGTCGGAGATTTCTGGGCAAGGGCTTGGGGCGTCGCGCCTGCCAGAGCGCCACAAAAACTTCTCTGATGTTTGGCCTCTAGCGTGTCGCGTCAGCTAGAGCGCCAGTCAGACTTCTCTAAAGTTTGAGGGTTGGCGCCCCGTGCCTCTCAGAGCGTCTGGGACTCCAGTTCTCCTCATTCGTTCCCCACCTTTTAGTACTTGTTCCTAGGTGATGTACCTATGTTTCCTAGTCGATTCTAACACTCTAAAGTACATCTAAACATCATGAAATCAACCATAAACATGAGATCATGAACCTTGAATCCATAATCCAATTCAAGAAAAGTTAAGATCAAAGTCAAAGAAGTTGAAAGTAAAATCTAGAAGTTAAGAAGCAAGTCAAAGCAAAGTTTCTTAAAGTTTTCAAAAGTCTTTATTAAACGTTTTAACTTTGTTTTAAGGCTCAAGTTTCAAGTAAAGTAAAGAGTAAGGAGTTGAGTTCATTTCTCAAAAGTTATTAGGGAACTAAGTATTGCCAAAGAAGTTTATAAATGTTTTCACATTTGAGCAATAAAGGAACTATGATTAACAAAAGAGCTTTTGGGCTAGTTTTCAGTAAAGGGAACATCGATTCCAAGAGAGCCTTTGGGCTAAAATTTGAGCAATTATCTCAAACTAAAGAAAGAGGTGTTTAAAACACATATGAGCTAAAGTATATTTTGGGAGTAGCATTGAGCACTGAATTGGGGACGCGAGTTCATATCAACTCAACTCTCCATAAGAACCATGTAGCCATCATGGGATTTAACGGGTCATACTTTTTAGATGATCACGTAAGTTAAACTAATGGATTCACTAAGTTAAGTAAGGTCCTATATCATGGCAAGGTATAGGATGGTCCTTAGGCAACGTGAGGTAAAACGTTGTATCATCACTAGGGCTCATAGTGGTGGTTGTCGGTTAAAGAATCTCCCACTAAAGTTATATTAATTTTATATATAAGTAAAGTTGGGTTTGTTATTGCTTTATCTTTAAAGAACTAATTTGTTACACTGTTTTACAAGCTTATTATATATTGCATGTGTCTTATTGCTTTATATTGAGTTCAGTTATTCCTGAGTTGAACAGAGCCAAGGTAAGTGTTCCTTTGTACTCCTTTCAAGCTTAAGTTGTTGTTTAGCATTCCAACTCGCATACTCGTACATTCAATGTACTGATGTCAGTTGGCCTGCATCTTAATATGATGTAGACGCAGGTAACCAGGATCAGCATCCAGCGCACCGTTGATCTAGTCGAGCACTCCAGAGTCAGTGGTGAGCCTCCTTGCATTCTGAAAGACTCTTTTATTTGCTTTCCTAGTTTTCTCTTTATTAGGATGTTGTGGGGTCTGTCCCAACATCCAACTCAGTATTATAGAGGCTTCATAGACGATCAGACAGTAGTTGAGTCTCTCATCTATGTATTTACATATATTCTATTTTGAGACACAAGTTGCCATTTTGGCCAAATTTATCATTTAAGTTGTTTATGAACTTATATTGTGTTGAGTTGAGTCTTCCGCTGAGTTAAGTATGCAGGCCAAGGGTTCACTTGGGGCCAGCAAAGGTTTCTGAGTGCCGGCCACGTCCAGGGTGTAGGCTCGGGGCGTGACAAACTTGGTATCAGAGCATAGAGTTCAAGAGTCTTAGGGAGTCTATAAAGTTGTGTCTGTAAAGTCCTAGTTATCGGTGTGAAGCGTGCCACATATATAATTAAGAGGCTACAACATTTAGGAAATTCTTCACTTCCTTCATATCCATATCATGCGTTAGAGTTTATCTCTAAAATTTTCCCTCAAATTCGTGCTTGTGCGTGTTTTAGATAACCATGCCTCTACGAAATGCAGCACGAGGTCATCCAGCTAGGAGAAATATTGAATCACAAGAGCAAGGGTACCTAATGCACCAAACGTGCAACCTCTAGGCGAGGTCACTAATACCGAATTCCGTGAGGCTATCCGGATGTTGAGCCAAGCTGTGACTAACCAGGTTGGGAAGCCAAGAGGACCAAGGCAAGAGGAGGCTGATACTTCGAGGATTCGCGAATTCTTGAGAATGAATCCTCCAAGTTTCACTGGTTCGATCACTACTGAAGATCTGGAAAATTTTGTTGAAGAACTGAAGAAGGTTTTTGAGGTGATGCATGTTGCTGACACTGGAAGGGTTGAACTAGTTGCATATCAACTGAAGGATGTTGCTAGAACATGGTTCGATCAGTGAAAAGGGGGTAGACCTGAGAATGCACCACCTGCTAGTTGGGCTTGTTTCGAAGAAGCCTTCTTGGGGCCGGCGTTTCTTTCCCCGAGAATTGAAAGAGGCTAAGGTATGAGAATTTCTTACACTGAAACATGATTCCTTGAGTGTGCATGAGTATGGGTTGAAGTTCACCCAGTTGTCCCGCTATGCTCCTGAAATGGTTAAGGACATGAGGAGCAACATGAGCTTGTTTGTTGCTGGATTAGGTCGTTCATCAAGCAAGGAGGGAAAGGCTACAATGCTGATAGGTGACGTGGACATCTCCAGGTTGATGGTTTATGTGCAGCAGGTTGAAGAGGAGAAGTTGAGAGACAGAGAAGAGTATAGAAGCACGAAAGCTAAGACTGGGAATGAATCTGGGCAGCAAAAAGGCAATATGAATTGCTCGTCCTTTCAGAAGCAAAAGGGACCAGCACCATCATCTGCTGGTGCACCTACACCCAGAAACAGAGGTGAGTATAATGGCCAGAATTTACAGAACTTCAGGGTTAGACCCGCACAGTCCCAAGATAGTGTGGCACAAGGAGGTAGTTTGACTCCTGCATGTGCTAGGTGTGGTAGAACCCACCCAGGAAAATGGTGTGATGGCCAGACAGGTTGTTTTAAGTGTGGACAAGAGGGTCACTTCATGAAGAAGTGCCCTAAGAACAGGCAAGGTAGTGGAAATCCGGGCAATAGATCCCAATCTTCATCAGTTGTGCCACCAGACAGGGCGGCACCTAGAGGAGCTACTTCTAATACTGGCGGATGAGCAAACTGCCTCTATGCAATCACCAGTCGCCATGAGAAAGAGAACTCTCCAGACGTTGTCACTGGTATGATCAAAGTCTTTACTTTTGATGTTTATGCTTTGCTAGACCCAGGAGCAAGTTTGTCTTTTGTAACTCCTTATGTTGCAAATCAGTTTGAGATTCTTCCTGAGAAACTTTGTGAACCCTTCTGTGTTTCCACACCTGTTGGGGAGTCTATTCTAGCAGAAAGAGTCTATCGTGATTGTCCTGTTTCCATCAATCACAAAGACACCATGGCTGATCTAGTTGAACTAGACATGGTAGATTTTGATGTCATTCTAGGTATGGACTGGCTTCATGCCTGTTATGCCTCCATAGATTGCAGAACTCGAGTTGTCAAGTTTCAGATTCCTAATGAGCCAGTCATAGAGTGGAGTAGTAGTTAAGCAGTGCCTAAGGGTCATTTCATTTCGTACCTTAAGGTGAGAAAGTTAGTTTCGAAGGGTTGTATCTATCACTTAGCCCGAGTAAATGACTCAAGTGTTGAGGTACCTCTCATTCAGTCAGTTCCTATAGTAAGAGAGTTTCCAGAAGTTTTTCCTGATGATCTACCGAAAGTCCCTCCTGAGAGAGAAATAGACTTCGGCATAGACGTCATTCTAGATACTCGTCCTATCTCTATTCCTCCATACATAATGGCACCAGCAGAGTTGAAAGAGTTGAAATAGCAGTTGAAAGATTTGTTAGACAAGGGCTTCATTCGACCAAGTGTCTCACCTTAGGGAGCTCCGGTCTTGTTTGTGAGAAAGAAAGATGGTACCCTTAGGATGTGTATTAATTACCGTCAATTAAATAAGGTTACCATCAATAATAAGTATCCTCTTCCAAGGATAGATGATTTATTTGATCAACTTCAAGGTGCCACCTGCTTTTCAAAAATTGACCTCATATCAGGCTACCATCAGTTGAAAGTTAGGGAATGCGACATTCCCAAGACAGCATTCAGGACTAGATATGGTCATTATGAGTTCTTGGTTATGTCCTTTGGTTTGACCAATGAACCAACAGCGTTCATGGATCTTATGAACAGAGTCTTCAAACCTTATTTAGATATGTTTGTTATCGTCTTCATTGATGATATACTAATTTATTCAAGGAATGAAGAAGATTATGCTAGTCATCTCAGAATAGTTCTTCAGACCTTGAAGGATAGAGAGTTGTATGCCGAGTTCTCCAAGTGTGAATTTTGGCTTGAGTCTGTGGCATTCTTGGGCCATATTATTTCCGGTGATGGCATTAGAGTTGATACTCAGAAAATTAAGGCAGTACAGAATTGGCCTAGACCCACATCTCCAATCGACATTAGGAGTTTCTTGGTTTGGCTAGCTATTATAGGAGATTTGCTGAGGGTTTCTCGTCCATTTCATCTCATTTGATGAAGTTGACTCAGAAAACAGCGAAGTTTCAATGGTCTGAAGCTTGTGAGAAAAGCTTTCTGGAATTGAAGAAGAGATTGACTAGTGCCCCAGTTTTAACCTTACCCGAGGGTACTCAAGGTTTTGTGGTGTATTGTGATGCATCCAGAGTTGGTTTGCGTTGTGTGTTAATGCAGAATAGCAAGGTGATAGCTTATGCCTCCAGAGAGTTGAAGGTTCATGAGAAGAATTATATAACCCATGACTTAGAGTTGGCTGAAGTAGTTTTCTCCTTGAAGATTTGGCGACACTACTTGTATGGTGTTCATGTTGATATATTCACTGATCACAAGAGCTTGCAATATGTGTTCACTCGGAAGAAGCTCAATCTCAGACAGAGGAGGTGGTTGGAATTACTCAAGGATTATGACATAAGTATTTTTTACCACCCAGGTAAGGCTAATGTGGTTGTTGATGCTTTAAGTAGGTTATCTATGGGTAGTACCACCCATGTTGAGGAAGAAAATAAGGAGTTAGCCAAAGATGTACACATACTTGCACGCCTAGGAGTCAGACTTATGAATTCCACAGAAGGAGGAATAGTGGTGAGCCTCCTTGCATTTTGGAGGACTCTTTTATTTGCTTTCCTAGTTTTTTCTTTATTAGGATGTTGTGGGGTCTGTCCCAACATCCATCTCAGTATTATAAAGGCTTCACAGATAGTCAGACAGTAGTTGAGTCTCTCATCTATGTATTTACAGATATTCTATTTTGAGACACAAGTTGCCATTTTGGCCAGATTTATCATTTAAGTTGTTTATGAACTTATATTGTGTTGAGTTAAGCCTTCCGCTGAGTTAAGTAGCCAGGCAAAGGGTTCGCTTGGGGCCAGCAATGGTTTTCGAGTACCTGCCACATCCAGGGTGTAGGCTCGGGGCATAACAAATAACATCCATGCCCCAAGTTACAAACGGCCAAGGTGAACTCATAACATTAAGTTCATGAGGCGGCACTTGAATCAAATCACTATGCACTTGACATTTATGACATTTCTGCACAAACTTGCAACAATCATGCTCCATAGTCATCCAAAAATAGCCGGCTCGAAGGATTTTCCTAGCCAAAGTGAGTCCATTCATATGAGTACCACAAACTCCGGCATGTATTTGTTCAAGAAGCTTTGCAGCTTCACTAGCATCAACGCATCTGAGAAGACCTAAATCTGGTGTCCTCCTATAAAGAATTTCCCCACTCAGAAAGAAATTGAGGCCCATACGGCGTATCGACTTCTTCTGGTTGAATGTTGCATTCTCAGGATAAATTCCAGTCTCCAAGTATTTTTTTTATGTCAAAATACCAAGGCAAACCGTCTGGTTCCGTTTCAACAAGTGAACAATGGACAGGCTGCTCATTTACCTCTATATCCACTGGGTCAATATAACTTGTATATGGATGTTTAATCATTGATGCGATGGTGGCAAGAGCATCGACCAACCCATTATGTGTCCTGGGAGTGTGCCTGAATTCAATCTTGCAAAATCTTTTGCACAGCTTTTGTATATACTGCACATACGGTGTGATCTTTGGGTTCTTTATGGCCCATTCTCCTTGAACTTGGTGAATTAGTAAATCTGAATCTCCAATAACCAACAGCTCATGAACGTTCATATCAATTGCCATCTTCAGTTCGAGGATGCAAGCTTCATACTCAGCCATGTTGTTTGTGCAATCAAATCGGAGTTTAGGCGCCATAGGATAGTGCTAACCGGTTTCTGACAATAAGACTGCTCCAATACCTTTCCCTTGGTGATTTGTCGCCCCGTCAAAGAATACTCTCCAACCAGGGTATGCTTCAGAAATATCTTCACCCACAAATGCAACTTCTTCATCGAGAAAGTAAGTCTTTAGTGATTCATACTCTTCATCAACCGGGTTCTCCGCAAGATGATCAGCCAATGCTTGTGCTTTTATCGCCTTTTGAGTCACATACACGATGTCAAATTCGCTCAAAAGCATTTGCCATTTAGCCAACTTCCCGGTCGGCATTGCTTTCTGGAAAATATATTTCAATGGGTCAATCCTGGAAATGAGGTATGTGGTATAAGAAGACAAATATTGTCTCAACTTCTGAGCAATCCACGTCAAATCACAACATGTTCTCTCCAAAAGAGTGTAACGGGCCTCATATGGAGTGAATTTCTTGCCTAAGTAGTCGATGGCTCGCTCCTTCTTCACAGTTTCATCATGTTGACCAAGCATGCATCCAAATGTGTTATTCGAGATGAACAGATACAGTAACAATGGACTTCTTTCTCGTTGAGAAACCAACACCGGTGGATTGGAAAAATAGTTCTTGATGGCATCAAAAGAAGTTTGACATTCTCCAGTCCACTTAGTCAAAGAATCTTTCTTCAATAACTTGAAGATGGACTCACACATCACGGTAGATCGAGCTATGAACCGGCTAATGTAGTTCAACATTCCCAGGAAACTCATCACTTTTTTCTTAGTCTTCGAAGGAGGCAACTCTTGAATCACTTTGATCTTGGAAGGATCAAGCTCAATACCCCTTCTACTGACTATAAATCCCAATAGCTTACCAGCTGGCACCCCAAAAGCACACTTGGTGGGATTTAACATTAGATTGTATCGACACAGACGATTAAAGAACTTCCTTAAATGAGTCAAGTGATCTGAACTCTCACAGGACTTGATTATGACATCATCCACATATACCTCGATCTCCTTGTGAATCATATCATGAAAGTTGGTTGTCATAACCCTCATATAAGTAGCACCGGCATTCTTGAGACCAAAAGGCATCACCCGATAGTGATATACACCCCAAGATGTAATGAAGGCTGTATTTTCTACGTCCTCTTCATCCATCAGGATTTGGTGATAACCCGCATAACAATCCACACACGACTGCATTTCATGTTTAGCGCAGTTATCAAAAAGAATGTGAATGTTTGGCAATAGAAAATTATCTTTCGAGCTAGCTTTGTTTAGATCTCTGTAGTCAATACAAATTCTGATCTTTTCATCTATTTTGGCCATTGGAACAACATTTGCTAGCCAAGTCGGATATTGTGTCACCTCTACCACCTTAGACTCAATCTGCTTGGTAATATCCTCTTTGATCTTTAAACTCAACTCAGGCTTGAACTTCCGAATCTTTTGTTTTACTGGACTGAAATTTGGATTAATTAGTCACTTGTGGGACACCATATTCGTACTCAGCCCTGGCATATCTATATAAGACTAGGCAAATACATCAATGTATTCTCTAAGAAAATGAACCAGGTCCCTTCTTTGAGAATCAGTCAGATGGACGCTGATTCTTACTTCTTTAACACATTCCTCATCTTCGAGATTCACAGTTTTGGTTTCTTCTAAATTTGGCTTGTGTTGATTCTCAAATTGTCGAAACTCTTCGGCAACATATTCGGGTACCTCATTTTCTTCTTTATATTCCTCACATTCATCATCACCTGCCTTATTTTGTTCAATCGATTCATGACATGACATGACATTGGCAGGTTTTAAATTATTATTACTGAAATTATAAACAAACAAAGTTAGGAAAGTAAATTACAAATAGATGAGCAAATAAACAAATTTTCAATAAAAGAGGCGTTCATTTAAATTGAAAAACAAGCACAAACTTTGGCCATGGCCAAGGGCCATTTTGCCTTTTTAAACATCACAACAGAATTTCAAAAACTCAAACAATTAAAAACTGCATAAATGGTGGGTCTCGGGCCTCTTTTGGACTACCACCAATTTTCAAAGCAAACATAAATACATGTCCTTTCTACCAAGATGAATGGGGGTTCAAAAGCGGCGTGGAGGTCCAATTCTGTAACTGTTCCCCTGGCTCGGCATCGCGTATGTCGGATGTCCCGGCCTCTTCCTCGATGACTGCATCAATCTCCTCAAAAAGGCCCCAAATTCCTTCCCCAAGACCATCATCCTTGACATATTCTCGCACCGGGAATGACTGGTACAAATGGGGTATCGGCCTAGCTAATACCCAGTCAACATTCCTGTTCAGCACCTCTACTTCATCATCATCTGCGGGGACATACCCCAAACCAAACTTTCCTCCTTTGGCAGGAACTTGAATAGGCTCGACAATTCCTTGGAAATGCTTCCCCAACCCGAAACCTGGTTCGAAACCACTCCAGAGCATAATACTAGAAATCATCTTGTACACAGAAGGCATAGGGGGTTGTGGAGCCAAATCATCACCGGTGGCATTTACCAGC
Source organism: Solanum chiquidenum (assembly GCA_029582725.1). Taxonomy (NCBI): domain Eukaryota; kingdom Viridiplantae; phylum Streptophyta; class Magnoliopsida; order Solanales; family Solanaceae; genus Solanum; species Solanum chiquidenum. Next base: position 39,490 of record JAJOOS010080897.1, on the reverse strand, counting down.
TCCACCGTGTAGATATCACAACCTCGGGAGACCTCATCGACGATCAGCGCATACCCATTGGAATGACTTCCTTCACCGTGAATGACCAATTCCTGGTCCTTTCAAACAAATCTCATCAGTTGGTAAGGGTAGAAGGCACAACCCCAGCCATGTGGATAAACGGTCTTCTCAGAAGCAAATTATAATTAGTATTTGAGAAATATGAGGCTAATATATAGTGTAATGCTTTTGTATTAGCTGATGAAAAAATACAAAGTACATCATAGTGTATTTATACACTTACAAGTCGTGCAGAGCATAGAGAGTAATACTCCTAATACAAGACAACTATCTAGAGATAGAGTTATACTTTAACATGGACTCTATATGTAAGATTATCACTAGTAACTAATAATTATATCTAACTGATCTTATCTTGATCTTTAAGACTTCCCTTCAAGCTAATTGGAGGTGAGTTTACTACTCTTAGCTTGTCTCTGAAGAACATGAATTAGTCCTTTACCAGTGCCGAGCTACTTTTTCTCTAACAAAATGATAATCCAATTCTACATGTTTGGTTCAAGTATGTAATACTGGATTTATGGTCATGTACAGTGCACCCATATTGTCACAAAATAGTGTATGAGTAGACTTGATATACATTCCAATATCTTGCAGAATGTAAGTCAGCCATGTGAGCTCAGCAGCTATAGCAACTAAGGCTCTATACTCAGCTTCTGCACTTGACTTTGCAACTGTGTTCTGTTTTCGAGAGGACCAGGACACACAATTTGCACCAAGATATATGATGTAACCAGTGGTGGATCTTCTTATTGTTGCACATCCTGCCCAGTCAGTATCTGAGAAACCATACAACCTAAGTGAGGACTGAGAAGTAATACACAAACCATGAGTAATAGTGCCATTTGCATATCTGAGTATTCTCTTTACAGCTTGGAGGTGCACAGAATTTGGATTTTGCATGAACTGACTTGCAAGGTTCACAGCATGAGTTATATATGGTATGGTTAGTTTCAAATATTGTAAGCTTCCTACAATGCTCCTATATACTGAGGAATCAACTGGAGTCCCAATAGCTTCCTGCAAGCCATGCTTCTGAACTAAGGGAGTAGGCACTTCCTTTGCATCTTCCATGTCCACTTTCTTGAGAAAATCAGTAGCATATTTACTTTGAGACAAGTGAATTCCATCTGGAAAATAGGTAACTTAAACACCTAGGAAGAAACTTAGTTGTCCAAAGTCCTTCATGGCAAATTCAATGCTCAATTTCTTCACAACTTCATCCATTTGCTTTGAGTTGTTGCCTGTCATAATTATGTCATCTACATATAACAATAGCAGTATTGTTCCTGTTGGACTATGAAGAGTGAATAGAGATGAGTCAGCTCTGCTGCACTTGAATCCAATGTGGAGCAGACACAAGATGAACCTTTCAAACCAGGATCTAGGAGACTGTTTGAGACCATACAGTGCCTTTTTCAACTGGCAGACATGGCTCGGATAGTTTGGATCAACAAATCCTGGTGGTTGCCTCATGTACACTTCTTCTGCAAGATATCCATGGAGGAATGCATTTTTAAAATCAAGTTGTCTACTAAACCAATGTTGTGTGACTGCAAGAGATAGAACAACTCTTATAGTAGTTGCTTTCACAACAAGGCTAAAGGTTTCTTCAAAATCTACTCCTTCAAACTGTGAGTAGCCCTTTGAACCTAATCTCGCCTTATGTCTTTCAATTGAACCATCTGACTTCATTTTGGTCTTAAACAACCATTTGGATCCTACTACATTCATCTTAGTAGTTCTAGGAACCAGAATCCAGGTCTCATTTTCATGTAGTGCTTGCAACTCCTCCTTCATAGCTGCTACCCAGTATGGAATGCAAAGTGCTTCTTTGAGGGACATAGGTTCACAAAGTGCAAACTGTGCAGTGCTTTTCCTAGTTACAGATAATGAAGTATGAGATAAGGTTTTAGCTTTTGACCTGGTTATCATGACATGTTCTGATGTTGATGGTTGAGATGGAGACTGTAATTGAGGTTAGACTTGATTAGTAAAGAGTTTAGATAGATCATCATCAAATTGAAGTCCCTTTCGATCTGCAATGCTGAATTCTTTGGGCTGCTGCTCATCCTCATATAGTTGTGTTTGTATCATTGCAGCATCTTGTGCCTCATTAGGAGAATCATTATATGAGTTCTCAACTAATGCGGGAGATGTAGATGTTGACAATTCCTCAGTATATTATTGAGGTTCTTTAGGTGCTGGTTTATCTAGCAATATATCAGTAGGAAGATGCTCAGATGAGTCAGACTCCTGGCTTGGCAAGTCATTAATTGTGGTTTTTGATTCTGAGAAAAATTCAGAGAATGTGGCGAGATGAATGGAACCTGCAGAATCATTTTCATTGTTGTTTCCCTGCACATAAAGAAGAGTTAGGTCATCAAAGACAACATGTCTTGATATAAAGACCCATCTTGTGGATGGATAATAACATATGTATCCTTTGTGAAGGCTACTGTATCCAATGAAGACACATGGATATGTCTTTGGATGTAGGGAAAACACATGCACCCAAACACCTTTAAGCTATTGTAATCAGGATGTGTTCCATGAAGTTTATGGAAAGGTGTGTCCTTAAGTACTGAAGATGGTAGCCTGTTTATAAGAAACAAAGCTCTAAGAAAGGCGTCTGTCCACATAAATAAAGGCAGTTTAGTATGAAACAACAATGTTAAACCAGTCTCTACTACATGCCTATGTTTCCTTTCAGTAATACCATTCTGCTCAGGTGTATTTGGACAGGATATATGCCTAACTATACCACAATTTTCCAAGTGGTTAATGACCTTTGAGCTAGAGGACTCACCACCTCCATCACATTGGAATACCTTAATGCTTTTAGTAAACTGTTTTTCAACCATATTTTGGAACTTAACAAACACGTCAAAGAAATCTGATTTCCTTCTCAATGGATATAGCCAAGTGTATCTACTATGATCATCCAAAAACAATGCAAAGAATTTCATGTGTTGTGAAGACTCAACCGGTGCAGGACCCCACAAATCACAATATAATTTCAGCAATGGTCCTTTCTCAGTTTTATTTCTCAAATTAAAGGGCAATTTACAACCTTTTCCCATTTGACAACTAATACAACAGTAGGATTTTTATTCCAACAAGTGATATTGATACACTTATTTTTGTCTAAAACTTCTAAAAATTTAGAGTTTGGGTGCCCAAGTCTGGCATGCCAAACATCACTAGAACTAAATCTAGAACTTAAACTACCCCTTCATGTCCGAGTTGTGGCCAATGCTAGTTGATTGTTGTCTTCCAAGGCATATATACCTCCCCTTTTAGATCCCTTGGCCAGTTGCTTCCCTGTTACCTTATCCTTTACATCAAAAGTTGATTCGTCAAACTCAATTGTACAGTAATTATCCTTAGTTAGCTTACTTACTGACAAGAGTTACTTTTTAAGTTCAGGAACAACAAAGACCTCATTTAGTTTTAAACCAGATACACTTCCACTGCCTATGTGAGTGATATTAAGTTCACTTCCATTTCCCACTACAATCTTATCGGTCCCTTTATAAGGTTTTAGATTAGATAGCTTACCTGAAGAATTTGTCATATGAGTACTTGCTTTTGAGTCCACATAGACTGCATTATCTCCAATGTTAGGATCATTCAGATTAATATATGCTAAGGCTCAGGGGAAGTCCTCTGATGCTTGGTATGAGAAATCCCACATGTAGAAGCATTTGAGTGCAGTGTGCTTGTTCCTACCACAAATTTGACAAGTAACAACTTCTTCCTTCTCCCTGGAGGGATTTTCAGTACCTTGTCCTTAAAAAGCTTGATGTGTGCTTTGTCCAGATGGTCTAAAACCCCTGCCTCTTGAGTTGTAGTTCATATTTCCTCTCTTTGAATAGGGGTTTCCACTACCCCTATAGTTGTTGGACCTGTTTGATTTACCTGTTGAGCAGTGAATGTTGTGTTATGGTTAACATGTTGTGATTCTTCTCCATCATCTTCCCTGAGATCAAAGCCTCTCAATGCATTGATCAGTTGGTTCAAAGTTGGATAAGGTGGTTTGCCAAGCATGACAGTCCTGAAGGTTTTATACTTAGGACCTAGTCCTCTGGCAAAATTTATCACCTTGCTATCCTCATCTACTGGCGTGAGTATTGCTGCTAAACCATCACGTATGCCCTTGAATTATTTCAAAAATTCATCTGTAGACTTGTTTCCAAGCCTGATAGTTTAAAGTTGTTGCTTCAATTGGAATTCTTTGTCCTTGGTAGCTTGAAGGTAAGTTTCCTCCAAGGTTTCCCACATCTCTTTTACAGTATTTCAGCCTACAATGAAGTGCATGGTTTCCTCTGATAGTGTACCAGATATCCAACTTCTCAGCAACACGTCCTTCTTCTCCCTATCATCATTTTCACTGCCTTTATCACTGGTTTTGCCACTGTTTTTGTCACTGCTAGAAGTGTCTTTTTCAGTGATAATTGTTTTTGGTTCATCCTGAATGAGATATGTTAGTCTCATCACTTGGATAGATTACAACATTTGAGTCCTCCATATCAGGTAATTTGAGGACTTGAGTTTAATTGAGACTAAAGCAATGAGATGGTGAAGTGAGGAGGTTGAAAGTGTGTTGGAGGTTGATGCCATTTGACTTCTAAAATAGAGTTTTAGTAGTTAAGAATTATAGCGGAAGAAGAGATTAAAGCTCTGATACCATGAGAAATCTGAGGCTAATGTATAACGTAATGCTTTTGTATTAGTTGATCAAACAATACAGAGTACATCATAGTGTATTTATACACTTACAAGTCGTGCAGAGCATAGAGAGTAATACTCCTAATACAAGACAACTATCTAGAGATAGAGTTATACTTTAACATGGACTTTATATCTAAGATTATCACTAGTAACTAATAATTCAATCTAACTGATCTTATCTCGATCTTTAACCATATTAATGTCCAACACCTGAAACTCCACATTAAATTCTGCAGGACCCATCTGAATATCCAAGTTTACCGCACCCAATGTGTCTCTTTGTACTCCATCAAAAGCCCTCATATTGACTTGGTTCTGGTGAAGTTTTCCCAAGTCAAATTTTAGCTGCCTCAGAGTTAAAAGTGGGCAAATATTAAGACCGGATCCGTCATCAACCAAGACGTAATTTATTATCTTGTTTCGATACATAATGGTGACATGCAGAGCTTTGTTGTGCATCTTGCCTTCAAAGGGCAGCTCTTCGTCACAGAAACTGATGTGGTGTCCTCGAACGACTTGGATTATCATGGCAACCATATTGTCGTTGTTAGTACCCACAGGTACATAAGTATCATCCAAAGCTTTCATCAAAGCTTGTCTATGCAGTTGTGAACTCATCAACAGGGCCCACACAGAAATCTGAGCTGGTGTTTTCTCCAGATGCTTCACGATCGAGTAATCTTTTGGTTGCATCTTTCTCCGGAACTTTTCTGCTTCAGCTTCACTAATCAGCCTTTTAGACATATCTTTTTTCTGCACTCCCTGGGCTAGCTCTTCTGGTGTGTAGCACCTGTCGGACCTGGTCATACCCTGGGTAGCAGCCGTTTCAATCACAAACTTCGGTTGGGCAAGAGTTTCTCTTGGAACCAAGGCAACAGACTTTTTGGGTGTCAGAATCACAAACTCTTTCTTTTCTTTAATGCTCAACGAAGCTACAACCCTTTCCAGTTCATCAGGAGCGATCGGAACTATTGTATTTGTCATGCACCAGTAATCATCCATCTCTTTCATATTGATAGTGACGCCTCCATGATTTGGCAAAGGATTACTATTGACATTGGGAGCGACTGTTTCGAGAGAGACCACTTTCTGGTCAATCAGGTCTTGGATCTTGTGCTTTAGGTTGATACATTATTCGGTATCAAGTCCAACACCGTTGGAGTGATATGCGCACCTCTGATCTGGTCTGTAAAACCTTGAGCTAGTGTCAACCGACTTGGTCCCCACTGGATGAATATATCTTGCCGTAGTTAATCGCTCGAATAGCTTTGTCCGACTTTCAATGAGCGGAGTGAAAATTCTAGCGGGCTTCTTCTCAAATATAGGATGGGGGGATCGTAATTTCCTTATTGAGGAGAAGGCATTTGACGATAATTTGAAGCGTTTGGACGGGGGGGTTGATATCTGGGATATAAGTTGGTTTGGTAATTTGGCTATAGAGCTTGGTAGTTCGAGGGGGTATTTTGGTAAAGTGTAGTTGGGGTTTGGTACATTGGGGGAGGTGTTTGGTAATTTGTCTGAACGTTGGCACAGTTGGGTGCGATGTTTCGGTAGTGATGAGATGGAGTCTGATAAACTGGAGGGGGAGTTTGGTAGATAGGAGGGGGAGTCTGGTAGCTGGGAGGGGGAGTATTTTGATAACTGGGAGGAAAGGGTATTTTAATAACTGGGGGAAAGGTATTTTGGTAATCAACCTATGCAAAACAAGTCAGGTACGAACTTTGTGAAGGTCGAGAACGACCTTGGTATGATGAGGATTTCCTTGGGGTCTTCTTCCTTTCATAAGAGATAGAAGACACATCTTCTTTTTTCTTTTTCAACAAACCCGAGGATCCGGGCGAGGCAGCAACACGGGCAATCTTCTCGATTCTTAATCCGTCTTCGATAGTCTCAGCTATTTTGACTATCTCAGTAAACTTTTCTCCAACGAGCAACATGATTCTATCATAATATTCGGGCTCTTGAACCCGCACAAACACTTCAACAATTTCTTTCTCAAACATAAGAGGTCGAACTCTAGCTTCCTCCTTTCTCCATCTATACGCAAATTCCCTGTAAATCTCAGTTTACTTCTGCTTCATTTTCTTTAAGGAATAACGATCAGGAACGATCTCTACATTGTAGGCGAATCGTTTGATAAAGTCTTTAGCTAGAGCATTCCTGCTAAACCATTGTATCGTTACATGAGATATAAACCATTCCAGAGCCTCTCCACTCAGACTTCGGCTAAAAAGCCGCATTAATAAAGCTTCATCTCTTCCAACTCCCACAAGTTGGTCACAGTAGGCCCTCAGGTGCACTAAGGGGTTCCTTATTCCTTTGAAAACATCGAATTTTGGCATCTTGAACCCTTCCGGGAGGTTGATTGATTATCGTGACCAACGACACTAACCTACGGTTCGAGTGTCTACGATCGTCAATAATATAGTAACCCAACCAAGGGTTGGGGTCGTGTCCCAAGGGAGCGGTTTTTGAGAATTAATAGAAAAATAAAATTTGGTTCTAACTAGTCGTAGCTAAAGACACTAACGATGAAAAATTTTGTAAATTAAAGGGGGACACTAAAGTGTTAAATATCAATTTGGGTTTTTGTCACAAGTCTAGCAAAAACAATAAAAATAACAAAGAAATCAAGTATGGGGAAGAGTTATTGGGGTGTGACCGCAATACAAGTTGAGATAAATAGTTGGGTACATGCTTTCGATAGGAAATTTGCAAGATAATAGTGACTAGGTTAAGCTTTAGGTGGAAATAAGTTCCCTCTCGGGAAACTTACCCCGTGTCAAATGCGTTCCTCTCAGACACCCATTTGTCGCATGAAGGCCAGCTTACGCCTTACCCCACTCACTCTCTCGAGCTGAGTATTAGGATATGGGACTAGGGCTCACCCTCTCGGGTTGAACCTCATGTCGACCCACTCCTTAGGCCTTCAGTCTAGTGGTCTTGGTTTTGCGACCTCCCTCTTGGGAAAGCCGAAAACACATGGGTGGCTTTGTATTTGCAACTACAAACCCATTAAATTAAACCACAACCACTAGGTGAAATCACCATTAAAATACATCTAACCTATCAGCAAGCAAGACTCAACAATAATATCAACACATATTTGCTAAATCACACCCCAAGAATGGGGTTTTTTAGCCACACATCAAGAGATAGAGATTTATACCTTCAATGATATTGAAATCAAATGGACATAGAGAAATAAGTCTTCATTTAAGCAAAGAAAGAAGAATCCAAGAGACCCACTTCCAAATTGGAAGAGATGAAACCCTCTTCTTCTTCAAGTCTTCAAAACCCTTACAAACTCGAGAGTAAAATAAAAATATGATACTAAATTCTGATAAAAACTTATACTAAGCTATAGATCTCTACGAGTATTTATAGTTTTCAAAAATCGGTGTTGCGGCGGATCACTCGATGTCATTAGTCGGAATCGCCGATCAATTCTACGATTCGCCCTTTGGTGTAGTTCATCGCCGTCTTGCACCATCCTTCGGTATCATCGTGCTCTGGGTCATTGGGAGACATAGTACTGCTTTGCGAACCTTTTTGGTGATCCGCCGACTACTCTTTTTTTCTACCGACTTGATCCTTTCCTTTAGGGCTCAGCACACTAGAACAAAAGGCAAAGTGAGACCCTTCGGCGATCCTAAGGCCTTTATTTTCTTGTTCTTTTCTGCCTTTTCGTTCCTTTTTGCGAAGTAGTGTCCATGCATTCCTTCAAATTTCAAATACCTAAAACTTAAAGGTTTTCATCAGATACTGAGATAATATAAGCATTTGAGGACACTATTTCTATTAACATAAAGCCCTAAATGTGTCCACTTTGTGGACTCATCAGAGGTCCAAATTTGGATGAATGCATAAATCCTCATAACTCAAACTGGTGACTTCAGGAATACACTGCAACTCTTTCATAGCCTTTCAGATTTCTTCCTTCATATCCAGCTTGGCGACCTCTTCCTTTGACCTCCACTCCTTCTCTCTCGCTTCTCATAGTGGTCGAGCTCAGAACCATTTGTGTCATGCTCATTGGGGATCAGGATTTGGAAAGTAGTTTTTTGAGGTAGGGGTGGAGCAGTTGAGGGACTCTGGGAATTTTGAGGGGCTTGATAGTTTTGAGGGAAAGTCTGGGGGCTGGTATACTGATTTTGGTGAAGAAAGGAAGTTTTCGGGTTGTTAACATTTTGGTTTTGAAGGGGTGGGCCAGTTTGGTGGTTGGCATTATGGGGAGGAAGTGGCGCTTGAAGGTTGGTATTTTGAGGAGGGGTGGTGTCTGATAAGAGGCGGAGGCATAATGGGGATTTTGTGTAGTTAGGTCGATGATTGAGGGGTTCTGAGCAAGACTGGAGGGTGGGTTTTGAGCCTGTTCCGCACTTGAAGGAGGAAAGTGAAGTGGAGGCCTTTCGTCTGTTAGAGCATTGAAAGTAAAAACTGGATTAGGCAGATCTTGCCTTCTCTACATTTCGACCCTCATCTTGGTGATCTGTTGCATCAACTGCATAATTAGTTCATTCTGATCAGCAATAACAGGCTGAGGCACGACAACATCGGTAAGGCCAATCTCTTCATTGTTATCACCCATTGCTGATTTTCCTTTCCGAGAATTCTGACCGAGGAAGGAATCCTTAGGAGCTTTTGATCTTGTAAAATAGGGTTGATCAGTCAGCTTATCTACACGGACCAGTTCTAAGTACCTGTAAAAGAAAACAACTCAAAGGCAAATATGTTAGTTTTGATTCAGGACAAATAATGCAAAATAGCACATAGAAAGCATGTAAACACATAAAAGTTGCTTCGTTTGAGGACATGTTAACCCACGAGTAACGAGGACTGATTTTTGCAATTAGCAGGAATTTGCTTTTTTTATTTTGAGACTAATGACTCAGAAAGGTTAATTGTGTTGAGCTAAGGTCTTCTCGATGCATATCTTGGCATCTGTTGATCTGAACTAAATATTTCCTTGTAGAATGAAGGGGAAAAGAGAATTTTAAAAGATAAGGGTCGGGCCTTAAAAGGTTGCCTACGTATCTCCAAAGGAGAATTCAGGCCTTACGTAGTTCGAATACAAAAGGAAATTCTCATTGTCATTCATTCATTTGATTGATTACAAGGAAAGTGAAAATAAAACATGCGATAAATCTCCTAAAACAAAGGTTGTGCCTACAGAAAGGCTTCTTCTTCTGACTCGTCAAAGTACTCTGGCTGTCGCACGGCCGATCAGGAGAGAAACTCAACTTGGATCCTTCCCTTGTTGATTAGGGACTCCAAATCATAGCAAAACCCGAGGCACATTCCAACGTTGTGATCTATGGCGTCGTGATAAGGGCACGATTTCTAGATTTCAATCCCAACGGGATCAAATGTTTCATCATCCATTTTGATAGGGGTCAAGACCCCCTTTCGAACCAACTCACAATAGATATCCAACAACGATCTCTTAAAATACGTGAAGAAATGACAGTAGAACATGGTATGCCATGTGACCGGTACACTGGCCTCCGGTTGGTCACAGGTAAGGAGAGTGTTGTCACCCCACATATGGGGGATTTTCTCAATCCTGATTAGGTTGCGGATCTTGGCCTTAAGCTCCACACATTTTTTTTTGTATGCCCATTTCGGTCTGGATGGTAGGCACATGTCTTACGTATGTCCCCCGTCTCACCCTCAAAAGTGGTTCCCTTGAGGGGTTTCAGGATGTGCTTGGCTTGAAGATGCTCGTAAATAAAAGCACATGGGACGACTTTTGCTCCCACGCTATATTCCTGCAAATATGACTCGAGGGTGATTTTCTCATTCCCTTCTTTCCAACGTCTCTGGAAAAGAGGCCTGTAGACGATTTCTTCCTCGAGTTCTTTTTTAACAGCTTCAGGTCTAGTGCCTTCAGGACCACTGACGTTGGCCTCTTGGTTGAAGAAAGAATACTTTACATGTAGCTTTTGAAGTCTCATGGTTATATCATTATTGAAGACATCGTGTTCCTTCCGCATAGCAACCGTCTCTTTGTTCATGACAGCACATCTTGCCATCTTAGCCGCCAACTCCGCGTCTAATGCTGCACTTTTGGCTTGCGCAGCTGCGATGGCTAGTTCTACGTTTATTCTTCTTTCTCCCATTTCTCGAATCTCTTATTTGAATTGACGCAGTTTCATCCTTAAATTCTCCTCAATCGTCTTCACCTCGACATTCTTGCCTTTTTCCATCTAAGCAGCAATTTCACCTTTCCTGAGATGATAGAGTAATGTCTTAGGATTTGGTAGTAGGATTTTATTTTTGGCTGTGAAACTCAAGACTCATGCGATTTTGGTCGGACATTTTGGGGTAGTGACTTGTATTCAAAATTATGGAGAATTTCAAAAAAAAATGAAAAGGAGTGGGCTAAAAATGTCCTCATTCAAAGCAACATATCATATAAACAGTTAAAGAACACAAGCATATATCGCGTCCTAAATAGATATGTGACCTTTTTGTGCCCAAGTTAGGCCAAGCGATTTGAAGGATGTATTGCGCCATTTGAAACAAATTATCGCACCCCCCAAAATAAGATTCATAAATAATTAGAGAATTCATTACAAAGTTAACAAAAGGGATACATCTTTTGAGAAAGGGATAAACTGCAAATACAAAAAAATCAATCACACGCAGGGGAGTAAGATAACTAGAGGGTCGAAGGTCTCGCTCCTCCTTTTGCTTTTTCCACTTCTTCACGAATGAAGAACTTGCTAGTTATCACATGCGGCTCGGCGAACACAGCTTTGGAAGACATCGGTACGCTCCGAAGAGTGTTAGGCTGACTATCCAAGTTTGAATCCAAACGTATCAGGCATGCCCTTGCATTAGCCAATTCTTGCATGACAAAGGCTAAGGCCCTTTGGCTTTCATATTCTCGATGATGTAACTCTTGTTCCCTACGCAGGTATTCTTGTTCCCTATGTTGAAACTCTTGCTCTCTTCGGTCCCACTCATGTTGAAAGTGGTAGGCTTGGATTTTGAGCCTTACTTGGACATCTTCAATCTGTCGGCCCGTGCGTGCCATCGGGTCAATTGTACCACATAGATCATCCTACAACCACCTTTTGTATTCATTAACATACACGGCTTCATACTTGTTTTCTGCCATGGTTTTCTTTAGGTTGAACCACCCAGCCCATTCTTGGCGAATATCCTTGGCGTAAGGTATTTTGTCTCACCTGTTGTAGTCAAAGACGTAGCGGCTAGTGTCTCCTTTGAAAGGTAGAATTTTTCTTCTGCCGAATTGCCGCATTACCCTGCTAGGGTTGTAGGGTCGTACCCCTCTAATGCCAGGAAGAATTAGGAAAGGACACTTAGCCCCCTGAACAGCTATTTTTTCTGACATGAAATCTTGAAACATCCATTGTATGTTTCCTTCTTTTATGTCGTGGAAGACTTTAGCCCATGCTTCCCTCGTGATGTGGATCGGGAACTTGTTGATGCTCAAATGGAACTCGTAGTGGTCCAGGTGGCTTTCTTTTTGTGGTTCGGCCAATTTCTGTTTATGAGTCTCATATGTCTTTACTAGATGTTTAGACATTCACCACTGTAGCAAGATATTACACCCTTGAAAAAATGGAAACCCATTTTTGCATTGACCCAAAGATCGATAGATGTCGGCCAAAATGATCGGGGCCAGGTTGAAGTATTTCTTAACTTGTCCCTTTTTACCAACACTATCAAAGATGGCATGAGTTACCATGACAATCCGAGTATCAATTTCATTCGCTCCGTCCTGAGGAAATACCGTCCCTAATAGGCATACGGCAAATGCTTGAGTTTGAGTCTGATTCCAACTATCATGATCGAGAAACTCATTTGGAAAATTCTTATAATAGTTCTCGTGTCCCCATCGTTCATAGAACTTCACAAACGAAATACTCGGGGTGTCTAGCCAATCTGCATTTACCAGTAACAACATGTTTTTCAGTTTTGTGCTAGTTGGCTTATCCGGTAGCAAAATGTGATGATCTGGATGATTTTTCCTTTTCTGGCACATTCCGACGTTGTCTAGACAATCTTTGATTTCTTCAACAGTTGGTGTCATTTCGACCTCTCTGAAGCGAAACACCATCCTCTCATCATCCCAAAATCGAGTGACCACCTCAATGAATTTAGGCTAAACTTTGAGATTCATTATCGATGGGCTGGTTTTGTGAGAAGTGGGCTGGGATTTGGAAAGCTGCTGATGTAAATAAGAATTGGGCCTGGAAACTTAAAAACATTAGGCTGAAAGGAGGGTTGAAAGAATTGGTTGAAAGTGGCAAAATGAATTGCAAAATTAGCCATCTCAAGTTTATAACTTAGCCAATTTGAATTTAATTGGTGAAATCGGCTAAAATTAAATAAGACGAATTAGTATAATTAACTAACGAGCTTCTTAACTTTAACAAAATAAAATAATTAATTTGATTATAAAATAGTTAATTTAAAATTATAACCATAATTTAAGCTGAACTAAATTAATAAGATATTCAACTAAAACGTAAAATCTTTTGAGATAATTTTTGAATATTCATAAAATATACTAATTATATACATAATTATATATAAAAACATATCTATTATTTGAAATTTATAAAAAAAAAAAAGAAGATAAAATTAATTAAAAATAAATTGAAAACTATTTTGAACTTGATAAAAACTAATTATTTCAAATCGTTTGAAATTTAAGAAGCTCAATGATTAATTTATATTGTGGAGGGACAAAATTGGGTGTCAACATGTAGTTGAAATTTTGGGTATAGGTTGGAAGGGTTTTAGACCATTTTCTCCAAAATATATGATAAAAGGTTGAAAAGAGAGGTAGGGACAAAAAATGAAGGAAAGAGAGAGATTGCAAATACACAAAGCAAAATAAACGAAAAATAGCTATAGAGGGGAGAGATGAAAAAATTAGAGTAAATATTCAATTGATAAAAATACACAAAGCAAAACATATAAAAGAAATTAAAAAAAGAAAGCCTTTGAGAGAAGGAAATCAAAGAATACAAAAATACAATTGATACAAATGCACACAAAAAAAAATAGAAGAAAAAAGTTATAGAGGAAGAGAGATGGGGAGATAAAAAAAAGAGCAAATACAGAGTTGACACTAACACATAAAATAAAATACAAAAATAAAAGTTTAAAAAAAAAAGAGACGGTTGGAGAAGGAGAAAGAAAATATATAATTAATACAAATACACAAAGCAAAATACAAAAAAAAAAAATTGCTACAGAGGGAGAGAAGGAAAGGAGAAGATATAGTTATATACAATAAATACATAGTTCATGTTTGATAATTGATATATCATATAACACTCACTTTAATGGTAACACCACTTTAAAAAATAAATATTGGGCCCAATGCACAGAGGCAAACTCAATATTTAAAGATGATTGGTGCACTATCAATAATTAATGCACGTTAGTTAAAACATGTCACACTATCGATTCATGTGTTATTTTTATTAAACATAGAAATATAAAAGTAATATAATAACATATAAATTTGAATATTAAATAACTACAGTAGGTGGGATTCGAACCCAGTTTGATCACCTCCAAATGAAGAGACACACGAGGTTGAAATCAGTAGACCCAATTAACTTTAGCATCATATAAAGACTAATAAAATATATCTCATAAAAGTTATATTAAATTCTAATATGAAATGAAAGCTATATTTGATCAACATAATAACTGAAAAGAGAAAATGTGTTATATTTGCTATTGCACTTCCCATTCTACCCCAAGTTGAAGTTGTAAATTTCCGAAAAAAAGTCGAGAACTCTCCTATTAATATAACCTGTAGCGTAAACCCTAAACCCAAGCCTCCTCTTCTCCTTAAACCCTAAATTCTTTACCTCTGCGAAAATGGCTGTCACTAACATCATCAGAAGGACTGCTTCTCAAGTTGTACCCTTGGCTGCTCGGATGATCTGTAGAACACAGAGCTACCATAATCGATCCTCTGCTCTCTTATCCACCGTAGTTAACCGTAGTGCTGCTTCTAGAAACTTCTTTCGGAGCTCAGCACCGTCCACCCTTCATTTCTATTCTACCAAGAGGCCCAGTTCTGATGAATCGCTCCTCAAAGTCCTTCAGTCCGAAATCCAATGTGTTGAGGAATCCGACGTACAAGACGAGGTTTGATTTTCCCCAATTCTGCTTTTTCCTATGTATGTGCGACCAATTTCATGTGGCAAATGAATTTTAATTTTAGTTAAAATCGTGTAATTTTTGGATTGTGCTGCTGATTTGTTTCTGTTTTTAGTGGATCTTATGGGAAAAATTCATGCTGTTTTTAGTTTTACCCAAAAAATGTTACTGGATTAGCAGATTTAGTACTGTTATCATTGTTTTTTCATTGTGATTGCAGGTTGACGAGGCTCCTGAGGGTTTCCCCTTCGAGATTGAAGATCATCCTGGACAACAAACTATAACATTGACAAGAGAGTATCAAGGTGAATCTATTAATGTCGAAGTTCACATGCCCGACCTTGTTACTGGTGATGGAGATGAGAATGACAACGGTGATGATCCTGATAACGAAGGGGCCAATCAGTCCCAAATTCCTATAGTTGTTAGGGTGTCTAAGAAGAATGGGCCATCTTTGGAGTTTGGTATCACATCTTTTGCTGATGAGATTGCTATTGACACTTTGTCAATCAAAGATCCTAATGTTGCTGAGGATCAGATTGCTTATGAAGGACCTGATTTCACGTGAGTCTTGATGTTTAATTTAACGAATTTCTTATCTGTTTTCATTATACTAATATAATATATCTGCTTCTCTATCATCATCAGGGATTTGGATGAGAACCTCCAAAAGGCTTTCCACAAGTATCTGGAGATTAGGGGTATCAAGCCCAGCACAACCAACTTCTTGCATGAGTACATGATCAACAAGGATGGGAGAGAATACAAGATGTGGCTTAAGAACCTGAAGAAATTCATTGAGGCGTAGGTTCGCACAAGTTTTGATTGACGTTTTAGTAGGGGTAATTTAATTTGGCTACACATCGCAATGTCTGTCAATGATCAATGCCATGATTGTGAAGTCTTTTAGTTGTTTTTGCTATATCATTGATAAATTTAATGTACTATGAGCTTTGGCAAGTTAAAATAGAAATGTTGGTGAATTTTATAAATAGAGTTAGCCCTCTATTCTAGTTCTGGTTGCACTTGCAACAGGTTGTTGCTTGTTGATGAGATTGCATTTCCAGGTTTCATTATTGTTAGTGTCAAGTCAAATCACTTTGCGCATGCTTGCTTTCGCTTAACAATGATTTCTCGAACATGTACTCGCTTGCATTTTCATTTGTCTTAAGTGAATCCTCGACCGTGGTGTATTGCTCTTCTTGTGCTGTGATGATGCTGCCTGACGCTTTTGTTGAAAAGTTTTATGGATTCCAAAGCTCTTACATATTTCAAGTTTATTTGCTCCCACTACTTAATTCATTTTCTACAAGTACCCTAAGAAAAGACAGGAACATTTAGCAAACCTTAATTCTTCAGTATGAAGAATGAAGAAAATTACATCAAATTTAAGTTATTGCTAATGCTAAGCTGTACGATGAAGTAATAAAAGTAAGGAGAAAGTCTAGTTTTAAGCACCATGGCTGCTACTTCACTGGTACCTCCAGGTTCCACCTAATAAAAGAATAATCGCAAAAACTATGGTATCATCTAAAGAGATAAAGTAGATGAACAATATAAATTGTGCTATGTAAGACCAAACTCATGAGTCTATGATCCTAGATCAGAAACAAGTTGGTAGGACTCCCTTAGCTGCTCATTTTTATTAACATCAATCGAATATTTTCTCAAACCAAGTAGTACTACGTAATTAGCACAGTATAATGAATTATTTTTGAAACTTGACAGTTGGAATTATCTAATATTGAGAAATAGCCCATGAACATCACAAAATATGAATAAATAAAGACGAGACCTGCTCCGACTTGGAAGGATATTTTTTTAATCAAAGTGAATCAGATGATCTGTAGTTCTGTACATTAAATTTCTGAAATTGGCCTAGCCAACTTTCTGTACACAACCATAACAGCACTCTAACTGTCAAGTATTGATCAGCCATCACACTCCTTTACTATATTAGGGTAAAATAAACCCCCAAATTCGCCCATATTTAGATAAACACACAATAAACACTTCCGCACTCGCTAGTCACTACACAACTGTCAGCACAAATCTCCTAAAACAACATTGGGTACATCACTAAAACTAAAGGAATCGTAATGACAAGACCTCAAGCTACTCTGGTCATAATAACTGTCGAAGCTGCTGTGTTTCCCTTCGAAGTAATTGAACCTCTTTCATCAGCTCTGCTTGATTTTCCAGTATCAATTTTATAGCACTAGAAGTTTCCATCTGCGTAATGTTTGCAAAATCTAAGAGATAACTATACAGCAGAAGAACTAGGCAAGTGCAAAGTTAAGAAATGTACCTCCTGCATATGAAATTGTCTTAAAATATCTAAGTGAAGATTCCTCATATCCTCGTGAATGGATTTTTGAAGGGAAGAAAGAGTTTCTTCTTGTGTACGTTGAAACAGCTGGAGTGTGAAGGAACTTCCCTGCTGCAATTCAGGCATTGTGGACTTTTGTGATTGCTTAATTTCACCCTGAAAAAATTCATAGGTCAAATGAAAACTTTCTATTAAAAAGACAAGTCTGTCATTTGGAATGATTAATCATTAAGGATCTTTCCACCAGCTCATGCTTCCGAGATTCTCCTCGAAAAACACAAAAGGTGAAAACATCCATGATGATGATGCATAACAAATGATGCCAAAGATAGGAACAACCAAGTTTTCCTGATTCATACATTCATTGCTTGGAAAGCACCAGCTGCTGTAGCAGACGACGTGTCCGACCTAGATAACAAACTATTCAGAAGCTCCTCCCTTGTTTCAGCTCCAGTTTTCTTAGTTTTTGGAGAACCAACAGTAAGGGTTCCATCACTAAAGGATGGTGTGGTGCTTATTCTCTCAGCATAACTGGAAAATCTTCGTGGGAGGGACATAGTTGAACCAAGAGAATCAAGAGTACCCTGCCCCGTACTGCCTTTTGTTCCAACTGAAAAGGATGTGGAACTCGCATGTTCTGAAGATCCTAGAATAGTTTCTTCATTTGGATTTTCTTTTATGCGCAAATTAGCCAAACTTAGACTAGAACTAGTTAAAGAGCTGATACTCTGAGTTGCAGGAAAATTATCCTGTAATCCAGATAACATAGTTCCTGGTGCAAGAGGACCAGATGTCGAGATTGCAAAACGGGAAGGCATGTTTCCTGACTGCCGAAGGTGAGATAATCTATCCGATAATCTCTCACCACCCCAAGCTTCTGGAGGAGTTATGGAGGAAGAATCATCACCACGGGAAGATGTAGGAGTAGAAGACAACTGTGCAAAAGAAGCATCCTCCTGCGGGATGTCAAAGATGTGAAATACTTGTCAAGGAAAGATAACAACTCATGCATTTTAATGTTAAACCCAGTCATTGATTTCAGCTTCAGAATACTGACACCACTTTTTGAATTGACTTCACAAATTATTTAGCAACCAAGAATGAAGGAGTTAAGGAATTAGTTACTTCAACTAGATATCAAAAGCACCATTTTGCATCCAACAACATAGGAAATTTTGACAAACAAGTTAAATCATTTTTGTATATAGAAGAGCAACTCACAATTTCACCAAATGTCCTGCAACCAAGGAAATAATTTGTTTTCCAAAAGAAAATAAATCTAGGCACATGAACCAGACAAGATCCAAACCTGTTTGGGCAAGGAACTTGATTTCCAATCAAATATGGGGCGGTTCTCATTGCCACCCTCAACTGGAAGGGGAAACCTTAGAGAAGAAGGAAATAGCAAAGATGACTTCTTATCAAAATCCTTTTTAAAACCTTCCTGATCATCCCACAACTTATCAAGTGAAGGTGTAATTGGCTGAACTTCAACAAGAGGAGAAAAAACTTCCATATCATCCTTGAAGTTACGAGGAGCATGTAATCTTGCCAAAGATCCACCTTTCCATAAACTACTTCGTATGGGTGTTTCCTCAGATGGAGATAAACCTGTTGTCCCAGATGTAGATCCTGTAATGCCTGCTGTAAAAGAAAACGAGTCCACAGAACCTGAACGAACAGTGGTTCTCGAACCTGATGTTGTCATAGAAGTTGCTAGGCTTGATGATATCATAGCAGGAAGTGGGTCAGGCATTAAAATTGAATCCTCCAAAGCACTGCCCAGGAGAGCCATTTCTGTTGTGCAATTGTTTTCATTGACTATTACAGGTTTTGCTCTTTGCCAGCATAGACTTGTCACAGCCTGTAAATTCATCACACTTTTCTAGTAAGAGGAGGTAAATCAGAGAGTAGTAAGAAGGTTACTGTCAGAACTGAGGAACAAAACTAAAGTTAACAAGCTGATGAACAAAATATATGAAGGTCAGCCAGTACATGCTAAAAGATGCAGAATATCGGCATGGATTCCATTGGTATGTTTATATTGTTATGCAAACAGATATAGAAACACAATGCTGTTTAATTTTGCTGAGAGAGAGAGAGAGAGTGAAAGAGAATGAGTAAGAGGAAGAGCTTCTCAGACCAGCTCCCTTGCCCAATGCCAAAAGGCAACATTGCATTCCATCTTCCAACTCATCAATCAGATTATGCACATTGGTCTACTATAGATACACCAATGCCACAAAGAAACATTTAGCCAAGGAAGAAACAAGGATATCTTAACAATGTCTGTGATTTCAGGAAATTGAGAAATGAGTTCAATTCTATCCACATTTGACCAACCAGAAATTTGGTTGGCATGCCTGACTAAGTGATGTGCCACTTTTGAACCCTATTGCTTCACCCTAAGCATATCATAGATGGTCAACAGCTTGTGGGACTACCTCCCCTTCCCCGAAGCAAATGCTGGCTATCTATAACCTCTCAAAATCTACATGCCATATTGGAAGAACCGTGGGTCACCTACTTGTCCACCTAATCTCCTCCTCCCTTCTTGCACATTTACCATTTTCATGCATATCCCCTCTACCATCACGGAAGAAACAATTTAAAGACAATAAGTGGACTTCAATATTTATGCATACCAACTCCATATGGGCTTACTTTTTTTTTTCTTTTTTTTTTTATGACAAGGGAAACCCGCAGCCGCTACCCTTTGGGTGCGCACAGGGTAAAACCCCCGCTCCTGTGCAATAGCTCGCAAACCACATAGGAGAGGTAAACCGCACTAGGCAAGCCTGGTGCGACGAGCTCGAACCCAGAAGGCAAACCCCTTGCTTTCGCTGGCAAGGGGTTTTGAACTTGAGACCTCCAACATGGAAGTCCCAAGCTCAAACCACTATTATATAGTTACATATCTCCATCCTTTGGCAATAAGAACTGAATCTATTCTCTCCTTTTCTTTTCCTTTCTCATGTTTTGCCAACCAAGGTCATGAAATGACATAATAGAAGTACACAGTCAAGGACAAACTGATACTAAACACAAAACACTTTATTAAGAAAAGAAAAATTAAATACCTCAGAATTTCCATAAGCACGTAAAACAGTCAAGGGTTGTGGTTTTCCACGAACGTCATAGAATACCACCCGGCCACTACTTGTTCCAGCTGCCAGAGTGAATCCATCATCAGTAAATGCTAGTGAAGAAAAAGGTGCCTCGTAAGGAATGCAAAATGATGGCCTTCTTGACCCTGAGTCAAAAGTGTACAACTTCTTATCCATACCAACACTAGCAACAATCTGCAATCATAACAGTAAAACCACACCAGTAAATGATCCCCATTATTTGGCAAGAGGATGGATTTACAGTTCTTCCAGTAGAACAGGTACACAATACGTCTACCAGTTGATGAGTAAAATAGAGAAAAAACCTTGTCATTTGTTGGTGATAAACTAATGCCAGAAGTTGGTGCAGAATGCTGCTTTAGCCAAGAAACCTGTCAAAGGTAAAAATAATTATCAGTTATCCAATAAAACGATGCACAGCAGGTAAGACAGGTACACGTGAGAGACATCAACCCAGAGAGGTCCACCACTATATTAGGGGATTATAAAGATTAACATAAAATGCAAAGCAAGAAACCATTGTATTTGGCAAATTTAACCAGTATGGCTATCAGAGCATGCCTGAGGACGGGAAGTGGAAGGAATTGCAGAGAGGGAAGACGGAAGGATATCCATGTCTCATCTTTCAAAGAAATTAAGGGAAGGAAGAGTAGGAAAAAGAAGAGCATCAGGGAAGGATCAGAGGAAGGACCATGACATGTTTTTTTATAGGTAGAAGGACCATGGCATGTTCTGAATGTCGGCAGGTAGGGAGGCAAAATATGTACTGAGACAGGGACTGGGAGGCTTCGAAATAACTCTCTCTGAAAACTTGATAACTGTTATTCAGTGTTTTGTACGTCACATGCAAGCTCAGACTCTAACTTTGAAGTCCACAAGCTATAACGTATAGCGCTTCTAACAGCACAGCTTATATTGCAGTAATAATTTCTCTTTCTGTGAATTTTGACTACCAAACCCCCAAAGAGCAGTGCTAAATTTCTTTTTTCATGAGTAAAAGACCGTCAAGCCCTCTGAAAAGCAACAGTTGTAAGTTGAAAATGGATCGCTGATTCTTCTTTCAGAAATGTTCTATGTCATAGCCAATAGCTAGCCTATACCAAATAAGCGGATGAGATCTGACTTGCAAATACAGATTGCGAGGAGAAAGAAATGGAATTCCCTATTAATCTCCAGTTATAAACCTTTTAACCAAGACAGGTCTAGGCACAACACAATGTAATGAAATCAAATTTTATCATCTCAGAACACCAGAATGTCAACAAACCTTGGGGCTGCGACCAGTTGTATCCCACAGGTGGATAGATCCATCATCACCAGCTGTCACCAATAGGTGCCTGCTAATCTTAGAATAATCAAGCACTCTCAAAACCTGATCTTGTGATAATCAGACAAAGAACAATGGCATCAGAAAACAAAGTATCATTCCAAACACCAAAAGCAAATTGCAGCTATAAGATGCTATACAGCAAAGTGGGACTTAGAAAGAAGGAATTAACCTGAGCATTTGGATCCTTGAGTTCAGCAGCCTTTGCACCAGAAGCAAGGTTGTGAAGTAGAAGATTCCCATTAAGACTGATAGAAGCTAAGTGCTCATCTTTACAATTGTACATTGCACCACTAATAGTATCAGTATGACCTTTCAACCATTTGATGCAACGCTTCCGCTGCAAATCCCATATTCGTACAACTTGGCCACTGCCTCCAGAACAAATGTATCTGGACGCTTTGCTGCTAAAGTTAATTGTTGAAATAGACTCCTGCAAGTGATATAGATGAACTACTTGATACTTAATTGATTGACAGCCCACTTAACAAGTTGGGCTTCAAGAAAATGTTGACAGCTTATACCGAAGACCCATGTTAGGTAATGGGGGATGGGATAGGAAGCTAACTTTATTCCAACCAAACTTCTTATCGTCACCTTTTGCCACAGGATAGAAATAGAGCACACATTTGTGCAGCATCCTTCTTTCATAAATATATATACCATAGAATAATCGAACAATGAGGATCCATTCTATACCCGACCAAAACCCTATCTTTCTCCCACTCAAACCCAGAGGCAAACACAAAAATCTCAGGCACGCGCATTCAATATACAAAGATGTAAAGTACGGTACTCTTTTCTGATCAGTAAATATAGCAAATTATGGAATTCTTATAAGACAATCGCAGACACGCTTTTCTAATTTAGCAAAAATGACATCGTTTTGGCTTCCTCTTAACAAAATTATTATGGTTCAAACAATGTCATGTTGATGTCTACTTTTCATTTGGTGTTTTAACACTGATTACAGTATTTGAAAAACTTGCCGTTCAACATTGGAAAATAGGGAAACCCCTGTAGAAGAATAGTATTAGATGATACATGAGTAATTTATCATAATCAATATTTTTTTGATTCCCCAAGGGTCCGTGTCGAATGGTTCAAAACTCAGTAGAAAATGGGCCCGCCATCTAACCTTTTAAACATAAACACTGGGTTTCTATCTGTGACCAGGTTCAACCCATGATGTGCACCTAACCCACACATCATGTGTTGAGATCTTACACTAGATCAATGCCCCAGGGCAATTTAACATGATCACTATTCGAAATTACTTTATTAGGGGAAAAATTAATATTTGAAGCTACTACTATAAAAAAAACAGCTCAAATATTCCCCCTCCCCCATCAGCCTACCCTTTTTTTTGTATTATGGGAACAACCAGAAGTATCCATGTTGCATAAAATGCTAAGTTGCTCGACTTGGGTGCAGGTGTCCGATACGGGTGCGGATCTAGAGGTCGGATCCTCTATGATCTAAATTTTAAGATTCGGGGATATGGATCCATGTATGGAAACGGGTGCGGAAATTCGGCTAAAAATAATTGAAATATCTTAAATTAGAGTTACTAAACCAAAATTATGAGATATTATGCGGAAAACTTGAGAAAACTAATGATCCAGAGGAGATATACAAGGTATTCCATTTTCTTCAATTTCACCTTAGCTTTTGTTTTGAATACATAAATCATGAAATCTTTCCAGAATTTCTCCCTCTAAATTTGGTCAAAGTACCCGAAACCGGTTGACCAAATCGCGTACGGATCCCACACCACACCAACGTCGTGTCGACACTGGTGTGACACCCAAAGTGAAGAATTCGAGCAACTTAGATAAAATGTATATGGCAAAAGCAGCCTAGCCATGTGTACAATAGTTTCAAGGTGCTACAATGTCTCTTTTTGAAATGTGATAGTCAGTACACTATAATATTTAAGAAATTTCTCTAATATGTGAGAACATTATTGAGGCCTGCCCAGTGCATTCTAAAAGAAAACCTACCATATGAAAACACAAATTTTCCTGTAACTTTCAGCAGCAAATAGAGGTAAAAATGAAGTTGGTCCAAACTACAACATATCTTTAACCTCTCAAAATTCACCATTTTCAAAGAAAGCTGTGCCAAAATCCATTGAAATAATTGGCAATTAAGGAAATATTACATTTTGATATCAGGACAACTAAGTATCTATCTTAGATTTCAACTAAATTTGCAGCGAAAAAGTAAAAAGGTAAACAAAAGTACCTCGATATTGTCAGCACCATCAGTGCCGGCCAGTGGTACAGTCCCCAAACTCTGTCCATTTTTCCTCCACAAAGATATCTTCTTGTCATCTCCAGCGCTTGCCACCACCAAATCTGCAACACCCAAAGTTAAATCCATTTTGCAAAAAGAATGTAAATATTGATAGAAAGGGGGAACTAACTAGTGTGATTCCACTTGACGGAATTGACTTGGAATCCAGGGGAAGGAGTATAGCTAAGAATGCAGGGATCACGGGGTTCCAAAGTGAGGTCAAAAAGCTTAACAGTGTCACCGCCAGTAGTAGCCAAAAGGGTCTTTATCGAATCTGTAGAATTCATCTATGAATAGATTCTTGGATTGTGAAATGTACAATTTACAGATTTGAATTTTCAGAAGATGGGAAAGAGAGAGAAGAGTGAAGTGGGTGTAATTTAGGTGTTTGATTTGAAACCCTATCGGAGAGAGAAGGGGATTGCAATTCAAAAAAAGTGCTGGCCCAAAAAGTGGGCGCCCTCTCTCAAGTGCATCAACCAGGCTAATTCATATTTAAATGACCAGCATTCACATATAGCAAATATAAAAATCATATTTATATGTTATATAGATGTAGTTTGTATAAATGCGCTCCATAGAAAATTTTATGTTTGCTATGGAGCTTTTGATTTGTATGATTCGCAAATTTAAAAAAAAAAATGTATAATTCACTACAAACATTCAGTTTTATACAAATTGTTCAATTTTGTATAAATTCATTTATACATTGTAATTTGTATAATAAGATCTGTATTTGTATAATTATAAATGTATATGACGAAAATATATGTATTTGTATTTGTATATACACTATTATTTCGCTTTATATAAACACAAACACATTTTATATCGAAATATATAAAATGGCTAATTGTATATCGAATCAGATGGCAAAAAAAGGAGATGTTTGCTGCGAATTACAATTAAAATAAACTATAGCTATAACATTTAATTTGAATTAATAGTTTGTTATTTCATACAATTTCCCTATTTAAATTAGATTTTTTTATGAAAGATTTTTATATCCAAAAATTAAACTCGAGACCTCTAATTATGAGAGAAGTTGTTTCATTCACTATACCACATTCTTTGATAGTACTTTAGATATAGTATGATCTTTAGTGGATGTGATTTTAAAATACTATTATTATGGTACTTGCTTTTTGTACATGTATTTACATTAATTATAAAATTTAAGAATTACATAATATTAATATTTGAAATATAAAATAAAAATTAAAAGAAATTTATGAAATTTAAAAAATGATAAACTCGATCTACTTTAACTAATAAATTATATATGATAAATGATTTAATGAGATTTTGGGCCGTGACACAATTTCATCATTATAACTTGCACCATCACCAACACATCGTCAACCATCACATTTCTTCATCCATCAACCATTGTCATCGTTGTCACCTCCACCACTATTATTCACCACTACTAACCACCTTCACCACTACAATTAGCATTGCCGCCAACTACCACCAAGACGTTGTCAACTACCAAACATTTTTCAAATCACCAACATCAACATCTTCAATTACTAACATCAATCAATTTCTACTATCACAATCACTACTATTTGTCATCGTCACAATCACTACAATACCATCTCTACCATCACAACTATTAGTACGCCACTAACATCAACCATTATCACGATCATCATTTCTAGCGAACATAAATTGTAAGGACATATTTCGCCGTTACTGAAAATATTTGCGATAAGGTTATAAGAATCTCATTCGTTATAGAGTTAGGATCAATTCCTTGGTACGTGAATGCATTAGTTATGAATTAAGGTCGTACAATGCCGCTATCACAAAGTTAGTTAAAAGTGTCCTTACTGATTTAGTTTTGAGCTTTAGTTTAAATTAATCTCAACTTCAATTAACCATACCTCTCATCTCTCAGTCTATAATGAATTAGGTGTCACATGGCCTATCAAACTAAGTGTATATGAGTCTTCTTTCCAACATCACCAAGTTTGCATCATTTCGAGTTCGCAGTAAAAGGTTATGATCATTTTACCATATGTTATCCATACTGAAAAGGCGAGGCCACTATAGCTAGAATCAGGGCGCTATAGCACGCAACTATATCGGGCTGCACAAAATTAAAAGTTATTTTCTGCCTCAAAACGTTGTTGTTCTTCCCAAACTCGTCCAAGGTCATACTAGGGCAATGAAGGGGCGATTTATTCAGTTTTCCATTAATTTTCTTCTTCAAGGTAAGTCTTTCCATCAATCTAATGCTCGTTTGATTCTTTAATCCTTAGAAAATATATTTATGACCCTAGAGGATGGTTTGCATTCATTCTAATATGGTGAAATCTGAGTTCATGAGGATTGTAGGGTGTAAGACCTTAGGCTAATCTTAATAATGTTTATTCTTGATTTATTTATTATAATTCACGAGTATAACCATGAAATTTATAGCTCTAGGTGAATTATTGGTGGGAAAGTCCTGAAATGAGTGGGAAAATCATGAGGTTGGTCTAGAATTTGAGATTTGCATATAATCTTGAAATATTTAAGCCATTTGTGATTGATTTTGTATTATGTTATTATTTTAGACCAAGAACAAGCTAAAGTTTCACAAAAGGAGTCAGGGTTCGCGATTAGACTTCTGCTGCAATTGTTCGGTGCCCAGGTAGGCTAGGTTTTCTTAATTGAACAGTTAGACATGTTTTCTACTTCATGATATTTTATAGATTGACAAAAGGTTTCATGCCTAGGCTTTCGGGCACATAGTCTAATGGTTAAATATTGTTGTTTATTGCTGCTAAGGCGGAAAAAGATAATGACAAGGGGTAGTTTTAGCGTTCTTGATTGTTAATCTTGAGTTTCCTTATTGGGGTGATTTGGTGCTAATTGTGAGGTTATGTGTTTATGAAATTGTTAGGTTATAGTTATTTCTGAAACTTGTGGTAATCAAGGGGAACTAAATTAACGAGAAAAGTATTGATTCATGGACTAGAGAGATATTTCTCAAGGAATGAATGTGTACTCATAATGAGGTCCAATATTTTAGGCTATTGACATATAGGTGTATATATGTAGGTGATGTTGTATGTTTCGATGTATATATATATGTATGTTTATTGCTTTGTAGTATGATTTGTGCAATGCATGGTAGGGAGACATACAAAATGATATCATGTAGGTAATATGATGCAATGAAATTGTGATTGTGACTTGTGGTATTCAAGTAGTATTGTCACGTCCTGAGCCTACACTCTGGACGTGGTAGGCAATTGAGAACCATTGTTGATCCTCAAGCGAACCCTTGGTCTGGATGATTCTTTAGCGGAAGACTTACTCAAGCAATATGCAGCTTAAAACAAAATTTGATCATTTGAACTCAAAGTCAATACTCAACTCAAACATTTGAAAATACTCAATGTAATAAACATAGTAGTAGTAAAACAATTTAATAGGAACTCTGAGGACATCTCAAATCTAACTATCTATGAAGCCTCTAATTATAAGATAGGTACCGGGACAAGACCCATGACATCTCAAAGCTACTAAACTGAAAGTAAATGTGGAGTCCTCTGGAATGCAAGGGGATCACCAAAAGCTAGTTGTCATGCCCCGAGGCTACCCCCTGGGCGTAAACACGGGACCTAGGATCACGAGTGACCCCAAGCTAGCCTGACATATCATAAGCAAAATGAACATATCTATGAAAAGATAACTAATGCAGAAGCTTAATTATGAGATAACTGAATAATGTGGAATACCCAATATTGGTCTGAATATATATAAAACTACTAAAAGTTTGGTGATACTGAACAATCACGCAAAAACTAAAGTTGAATCTAAACTATGTCTGAAAAAGCCTCTAACTGACTAGAGTTGCTGGGACATGCCCCCAGCTAACCCTAGCAAAGCTGAAACTCATGAAATCAAAGACTAAATCTGAAAAAACATGTCTATTGTCCTCAAAGTATGATGACTCACCACTGAAGCTGCTAAATGTGGATCGGGAACCGATCTACACATGATCTAAATGCTGAGGACTTGAGGCTACATCACAAAAAGATGTAGCGCAGAGTATGCACCAGTACTTGGAAGGTACTGAGCATGCAGGATAGGATAAAAGTTGAATAAATATATAAGTTGAACAAAGCATAACTGAGCAATGATATAATCTAAACATGATGAAAATACTGATATATACTGAAAAGAACTGAATTGAATGCAATGACTAAGTACATAACATGCTGAGACTTAATACTGAAGTATAACTGAAAACCTATCAAATGCACTAGAGTCTGACTGTGGGAGCTAGTAATTGACATAACCACCACGTGAGCTAACTGTGGTGTCCGATGTATACACCATATCGAAGGATCCAAT
The DNA here is from genome assembly GCA_029582725.1 of Solanum chiquidenum. Taxonomy (NCBI): domain Eukaryota; kingdom Viridiplantae; phylum Streptophyta; class Magnoliopsida; order Solanales; family Solanaceae; genus Solanum; species Solanum chiquidenum. The sequence continues at coordinate 11,103 of JAJOOS010080897.1, read as the reverse complement.
ACACTTTGCCAGGGGTATAAAGGCATGACTGGTGTGATCACTAAAACTGATGCCCACAAAGGGGACTTAACCTATGGGGGCACGTAGTTCTGGGACTATGAGGGTACGCTGAAACCTTAGTCCACTCGGTGCTAAGCCTACTCCCAACTGAATATGTATATGACACATTATGACTGAAATATTTCATGTTGAATAGCTCAAAATACTTACATGCAAAATTTGAGAATGTAACAATTATAGACTGATTGACATTCAAAAACTGAGGCATGTATATCTGTTTAACTGACCTAGCATGTGGAATTCATGAACTAAGAGAATCTACACAACTAGGGTTCTGAATTTCATGCAAAGAACTAAGCAACGATTCCACGAAAATATGATAATCTGATTAGGAATACTCTAGCAGCTAAATCACAACTAATATCTAAGGTTTTAGAAACCCTAGGTCTACACAAGATAAAGGAATCAAGAATCTGACTGAATTCTAGGGACCTAGTGATGAAAGGAACCCACTAGTGAAATCCCACATACCTGGTGACGAATTTCATGAAGAAATCTTTCGATTTCGGGGCTGGAACTAAAGAGAACCTGTTGCGTTCTTGGAGGGTTTTTTAGTCGCCTCTTTCTCCTCTTTTGTTCTAAGCTTGGGGAATTCTAGAGAATAATGGTTTAGGGTAAATTCTGACTAGAATAATAGGCTAAAACTGACCAAAATGAAGTAGTTTAGGGATAAAATAATTAGGAAAAGACCCAACTACCTCTAAACTAAAAGTCGACTGGCCCATCGACGGACCGTAGGTCGACTGACGGTCCGTTGTCAGTCGTCGTTGGCTGTCAGAGGGCTGAAAACTGGGGGCTGAACCACGGACTTTGACCATGGATCGTGGTCTCACCTACGGTCTATAGGTCCGGCATTTGGTCGAGAGTTAATTGGAAATTTTGGGGGTTCTGGGGGAAGAGTTGAGGTGACCAACCACGGACCCCACCTACGGTCCGTAGGTGGCCTCCGTCGATAGCACCTGCAATTTCTGAAAATTTGAATTTTTTTCTTTCTCAAATTCGGGGTGTTAGGAGTGTAGAGTGATCTCAACGAAAAGCCTGTTGATGATCCTATACACATGTATCTGCATCATAAAAATATGCAAGTCGAATGACATCAGTACATCAAATGTACGAGTTACCCCTCGATAGAGTAAGTCTACTTAGCAAACTGACAGGACGCGGAGATCTATTGATCAATATGAATCTCAAGAGTGGATGGTTGATCGCCGCCTCCTTGTCCCGAGGGCTCTCCGACCGGGGGAGGGGGCTTTGCTAGCATAACCCTTTCTCCGGTGTATGTGAAAAAGAGTGACGAACTCATTTTTCTTCGGTCATAGGTTGGTCCAAAGAACGAGAGTCGACTTTCAACATTAAGTGCGTTGTTCTTCAGTAGCTCATTGGTAGAGCGATCGGCTGTTAACCAATTGGTCGTAGGTTCGAATCCTACTTGGGGAGATTTTTAGTTATCGCTTTTCTGATGAATTTACAAAATAAAACAGTGTTAGAAGTATTCAAATCCATAAATTCACTATGAAACAAGGCCGGAACCAATTTGAGCCTTAGGAAAACTTCAAATAGTAAACTGAAACTATCAATCATATTAATATTACATCTATCTCCACATAGAAGTGTTGAAAAAGAAAGCTATCTGAAAGGCAGAGGTTGACTATAAATTTCATCTCTCTCTGGACCTCAGGGAGTTTTTCCAGAGCTGAATTGTGAGTGCAATTCTACAAGAGCAGAATCACGTGTGTACTAGTATGTAATATATCCGAAGTGAAATAACAGAAAGAAAAGGATTGTAATAGATAAAGATATACTCAAGATGCATGTAAAGAAATAAAGAGACTAAATCATTTAAAAACTTTACAAGTACTTGCTTATTCTATGAAACTCAATATAATAAGTGATATAGTAAAAAAAATACACTTTAACTCTATTTAGGAGATTCTCTAACCGGCAACCATCACCTTGAACTTTTTGAATCTTCAATTTTTTTAGCGCCCGTTTCAATTTGTTTTTTTGAATCTTCAAGTTTTGGATGATTAGTTTTTACTCTTCACTCTCTTGTTTTGGTTGATCTTCTCGATTAACTGAAGTTCCCACTTTATGAGTTGTTTTTTGTACTTGTTTTTAAACAATTCTTAGAAGTCTTTCAAAGTGGATGAGAGTATGAATATAAAAACAATTTAGGCTTTTAAAGAATATCAACTAGAGAGGTAAAATGTAAATTTTTGAACTAGTTTTTATCTTAATTAAATAAATATATAAGTAATTTGAGATATGTATTTCTAGTAATGTCACCGATATAAAACATAAAAAGAGTAGTACTTTTTCCGTCCAACAATAGTTGTCCACTATACTAAAATAGTTGTCCACTATACTAAAATAGTTGTCTGACAATACTTGTCCAATTTAAAAAATTATGAGATAATTTACCTTTTGAGTCTATTTTACCCTTGCTTTTAAATAAGTACTAATTATCATCTAATACATTTTTAAAGCATTAAATTTAATAAAATCAAAGAATAATATAATAATATTTTTCCTATTATTTATTAATTTTGAAGGGGTGTCAAGTTACCACTGGACAACTATTGTTTGAAATAGAGTATAAAAGAATCCATTATGAGAAAAGAACATATTTTTCCGTGGCATCCAACTTGTGAAAATTCTCATAGGAAGACATTCTTGAATGTTGAATATGAATTGTGTGAGGCTTCAGTCACACTCCAATGAAACCACCAGTTTGTCTTTGCCTTTCTCCTTCCCTTTCCATCACGATCAGATTCCCCCATTTCTCTTCTCCCACTTTTTCCCCAATCCCCATCCTTCATTTTTTTTCTCCCAAGCCAAGAATATCTTTCCCTTTCAAAGATTCTCTGCTTTTTCTTATAACTTACCCTTTTCCAATGATGCCATTCTTCTTCTCTCTGTTCCATTACATTACCATTCTCTTTCTCTCTCACAATTTGTTCCCACCTTTTTGCCATGTCTTCTTCAACTGTCAATCAGTTTTCTCAGCCTTGCATATATGGTAATGTTTCACAAGTTCCAAGATTTGATTTTTTTGCTGTTTAACGTATACCCTTTTGAGTATTTCCCTTGAATTGCGTAAAAAGATTAGCTTTTTTGATGATGATATGATTGTGGGGTTTAAAGCAGGTCACTTTGTTTCTTCATACGCAGAGAGAAAGTCAAGGTTTATGAAATGGCTGACTAAAATTTTCAAGGGTAATAGGGGATCGCCACGTGGACAACAACCCCAGTTTCTAGGAGATGAGAATATGGTTTGGCGTGCTCCTGTCAGAACATTGGTAATCTTTTTACTTTTCATTAATTTTGATTCAGAGCTTGCTGTAGCAGTGTATACATTCTGGATAAATGACCTGCAATGTGAAATGTGGTGCATATTTCTTTCAAAATCTCTCTTTTATCACCAAGAAATGATCCAATATGTGATCTCGTCTTAATAAAAAGAAAGCTGATGACGATACCATAGACGAGTTCGAGTATCGTCATCAAAAGCCACTTCTATGTTTCAGCTAGACTACTTTTAACACATGATAACTGCTATTTATATTTGCTTAAACTAAACTTTGTATTATCTTTTTAAATTGAATTTGATGTCTCGTCTGATTAAATGTTTCTTAACACAATTTTAAAGTTCATCAGGATGATCGCTCTAACGCTAGTAAAGAGAAAGAGGAACTAGACCGTGCAACTGCAGTCTCTTTGTCTGAAGATTTGGAAAGACCAGGTGACAGTTAAAAGTTCTCTTTTGTATATTTTAAAGTCTATGAAATTAATATTCCTTGTTGCTGTCTACCAGAGATCTATATACATTGTTCAGTTCTCTATTGACTTAGTGTGCCACTATATTACCAATTTCACTCTTTTGAGGTTGAGACTGACAGTTCTGTGCTTCATAGGATACAAATGCAGGACTGACAATGAAGAAGATCTAGAAAGATCACTTAACCATGACCTTAGTTCGTCATCATATCCCCCATATCCTCCTCCATATCCTCCTCCGTATGCTCCTTCATATGCCCCTTGGGAATATAATCCCAGAAGTTATAGGTAATTGGATTTTGTTGAAATATCCTCTTGTGCTTTGTGTCATTTGAAATTTAGCCTAATTATTTTCTACTGCATTGCAATTAATCCTGTCTTACAAAGCTCAAGTAACTTTCTATCCACTGATAATTATTAAGGGGTAAAGAGAAAGAAGTCCTGCATGGGGTCCCTGTTTCTTTTGTAATTTTACTTGATGGAATTAAAAAAGGGATCAAGAAGAAAATTTTCTGCTTTGTAGTATTTATGGATTTTTATTTCACAGAAGGTTGCCTCTAGAGTGGTTAATTCTTGGGGCATCAAATTTAAGTCGTGTTTCTGAGAAAATTTTCTGTGACTGTTCACTGAAACTGGAAACTGTAGCATGCTAATACCTATTACAGATGAAACCATTCCTGTAACCTTTGGTGTAAAGCTGGAGAATAAAACAAATTCAAATTTAAGACAAATTGATGTCTTCGAGTAGATATTTATTAGTTTTGAAGTATTGAAGGAACATCTATTACATTTTGGTAGAAACTGTTGCTTGTTCACACTTGTCTCGGGATTAACATATACCATCACGGAGCATCTGTATTTCTTGTGTACAAGAAATCTTATATGCACACGTATAATTTGCAGGATATGTAATGGCTGTCATGGGGATATTGGCTCTGGCAATTACTTGGGGTGCATGGGAACTTTCTTTCATCCAGAGTGCTTTCTTTGTCGTGCCTGTGGTTACCCAATTACTGAACATGAGGTACATTCTTGTCCTCGGTCTACAACTATCTTGTGCTGTAACTCAATCTCTCTCCAAAAAAAATAAGAAATTAAACTTGTAATCTCAATTCTTGTACAGACTGAATGGTTTTATATCTTTCCTCATGTTTAGCTCATTGGTTTCTTTGTTGAATCAAGTTTTCCTTGTCAGGGAACAATACATATCACAAATCATGCTTCAGGGAAATGACTCACCCCAAATGTGAAGTTTGCTTCCAATTTGTAAGGACAAAAATCATGATGCTTCTTTATGTAGTTGGTTAATGGAAATCGCTCATCGTTACTCCAATTTTTGGTTCATTGTGTTAATCTCGACTGCATCTTCAGATATAGGCTTCCCCTACATGTTCAGTTAGGAAACCATTGATTCTTGCTCTTGCTTAAGTTGAAAATGCAAAATCCTTAGAGAGTATAGTTGTGCATGTATGCGAACAGACAAATGCATATACTGGCACATGCTCACTGATTGTCATCCATCTAAATCATCACTTGCTGTTCCAGTATCACAGGTCGAAATGGAATGACAGCTTCATTAGTTCATCCATTGATGTTTTTTTTGCATTTTTTCATCTTTGAGACAATTTTGTCTAGTTCACCAACCTAGAGAGAACGTTTTACAGCATGTTCTTCTGTAGATTATATTTTAATTTTTTTTTAAAAATTGCTCAACAATATTTTTGTTCTGATTAGGAACCAGCTTATATTATTAAATTTATGGTGTAGTCAGTAGTCACCATTGCATATTTTGGTGAAGCAGTTTAAGTTTTGGAAATATTTCATGAAATTTGAAATATACTTGCAGACCAATGATTATTTCTAACTGTTTAATCCCTCATAGTTGATTTTATGATCCACCATTTCCTTTCAGATCCCAACAAATGCAGCAGGCTTGATTGAGTATAGGTGCCACCCGTTTTGGTCTCAGAAATATTGTCCTTCACATGAGCATGATGTCACCAAACGATGCTGTAGTTGTGAACGTCTGGAGGTATGGTTATCTGTAAAATTAAACATGTTGGATCACCTATCATTCAACTAATATGCTTGATGCTGATAATGTTCTTATATACTTTAAGCCATGGAATGCAAGATATGTATCACTTGGGGACGGTAGGAGTTTATGCCTAGAGTGCATGGAATCTGCCATCATGGATACCGGGGATTGCCAACCACTTTACCATGCCATCAGAGACTATTATGAAGGCATGAACATGAAAATAGAACAGCAAGTTCCTATGCTTCTTGTTGAAAGACAAGCCCTTAATGAAGCCATTGAAGGGGAGAAGCATGTAAGGATGACTTTGTACCTGTAGTTTTTCTGTTCTTTAGTCTGGGAAATTTCTGACTGGGAAATACTTTAGGGTTTCCATCATATGCCTGAAACCAGAGGTCTATGCCTATCAGAAGAGCAGACAGTCACCAGTGTAAGCCATTCAGTCTCTTGAAATCATGTTTCAGTTTCTTACTAGCTTAAAAATGTTAGTATCTAGGTAACCTAGTGATGCATTCAAGCAATGATGTCTTATTCCAGATACTCAAGAGGCCGAGAATGGGTGGTCGCGAAGTAGTCGGAATCAGAACACACCCTCAGAAGCTAACTAGAAAATGTGAAGTTACAGCTATTCTAGTATTGTTCGGTCTACCAAGGTAACTTCTTTTTGTCTAATTCCTTTCAGTTTGTCCTATTCCAACATAACTTTTTGGCTACTCTTGGCATGTCCTACTGACAATGATATGGAATGGCATATATGTTACCCTCGTTTACCAGTTAAGATGCTCTCTAGAAAAGATTATGCGTTAGGCCTGATAGACTTGCTATATCATTGTATCTGCAGATTACTTACTGGTGCTATTCTTGCTCATGAACTGATGCATGCATGGTTACGTCTAAAAGGTAAGTTGATCCTATCTTTCTATCTACGTTGGTCTGCAATAGATTTTAGGGATGTATTATCTTCACGGAAAGAAATATAAAAAGACAGCTAGATGTTTCATTTTCAAACTCTCATGATGCTTGATACCAGTTAATCAGATGCCAATCTAGGATGAGTTCTATGAATTCAACTGAACCCGTTGCTTCCAGCTCGAAATATGTACTATGTGCAAAAGACATTTAAATGTATAGTACATAAAATAAGATCACATCCATTCTGACTCCACGAACTTTAGATCCTGGATATTCGCCTCTGCAGCTAATATATGTTTAAATTGATTTACTTTAGAAAAGTTACCTTGTATGAAATTTGCAGGATACCGTAATCTCAGCCTTGAGGTAGAGGAAGGAATCTGTCAAGTGCTTTCCTACATGTGGCTGGAATCAGAGGTAATGCCAGGATCCAGAGATATGCCATCAACATCAACTGCTTCATCCTCATCAATGTCGTCAACCAAGAAAGGTGTTAAGTCTGGAGTAGAGAATAAGCTGGGTGAGTTTTTCATGCACCAGATAGCCCATGATACTTCTCCAGCATATGGTGGGGGATTCAGATCTGCTAATGAAGCCGTGAATAAGTATGGTTTAAGATGTACATTGGATCACATTCGCCTGACAGGAAGTTTCCCGTTATGATTCCATCATTGTTACGTTGTCAAAGGTCGCTTGTGCTGTATGGCAATCCAGAAATCATAGAATTGAAATGCTCCCCTGAGAAAATGAGTTGATCTTGCAAAGCTGGATTAGCTCCTCTTATTTTTTATGGGATCCGTCTGTGGATACTCAGTCCCAAAGAGAAGATTATATGCCACAATGTGAATGAGAAGAAAATATAACATGTATTGCATTTAACTGCAATAAAAATTGAATTTGAATGCTTCAAAAGTGTCTTCCCACTTCCTGCAAATATTGTTCTAAAATGAAATCTTACTTTGCAACAACCCAGGCGATAGATTCATAAGAATCACTTTTTTATTGTCTGCTCTGCGCCAATAAGATGTGGTAATTTATCGTGGAACAGTGATTACATCGAAATACAGAAAACAATCAATTAGCTTCAGTCAACATTCGAAAACTGATTGCTTGTCTACTAGAATGTCAAAAAGCTACTAGAGAAACAAATCTTTGATTCTCCAAGTTAATCAGAATGTCAAAAAGTATACCTGTGTTTAATTACAAAGTTTTAAGCAGCATAAGATTCCTATCTGTCATTCCTCAATTCAAAACTTACCCACATAACTCACACATATAAATCTACTCTTACATATTACAAGAACAATAAAAGTAGCCCTCCATTTTTTAGTTGGAACAACATGGTCTGCTATTGGAATTGCCAGAATTCTCTCCAACCTTAATAACAGTTCCTTGACCAGGAGTAGCACCAGCTTCTTGAGCTGCTAAAGCTTTTCTGCTGATTATCTGATAAATATCCAACAAAATCGTTTGAAACGCCTTCTCAACGTTCAAAGCTTCCAATGCAGAGGTTTCAAGAAATGACAACCCTTCTTTCTCAGCCAAGAGTCTTGCATCTTGATCTGGAATTGCTCGAAGATGGTTCAGATCAGACTTGTTTCCAGCCATCATGATTACAATGTTGGAGTCAGCATGGTCCCTCAGCTCACGCAGCCATCTGTGAACATTTTCAAAAGTTTGTCTCTTGGTTATGTCATAAACCAAGAGTGCTCCCACGGCTCCTCTGTAATAAGCACTCGTTATGGCTCTGTACCTTTCTTGCCCTGCAGTGTCCCATATTTGTGCCTTTACTGTCTTTCCTTCTACCTGCACCACATCAATTCATTGTCTATTACTAATTTTGAGACAGAAAAAATTAGTTAACACATCTCTGTCATGAACAACACGTAAAATGTCATGTTCACGAAATCAAAATATTTAATCTATGAAATATATGTCTGAGTACAAGACTCAGAAATGCATGGAATTTGGAGAAACCAGAAACAAACCTGAAGGGTCCTAGTTGCAAATTCGACACCAATGGTGGATTTAGACTCCAAACAGAATTCATTTCGCGTAAATCTGGAGAGAATGTTAGATTTTCCGACACCTGAATCTCCAATCAAAACAATCTTGAATAAATAATCATACTCATGATCCACCTTGTAAGCCATTTCTACTTCCCTCTAGCTAGCCACCACATTCACCTATGAAAGAAAATACTCATCACCCTCTCAAAAAATAGAATGAATTTTCAAATGATAAGAATTGCAAATTAAAACGCACTTCATTGGCTTTGATAAGAAAGAGGAGATAAATTGTGCAAATGTAGAGAATCCAAATGAATGAATACTAATATAGCCGAAGAAACAGCAACTTGAATGGCTATAACCAACACATCTTCACACGTCCTATATTAACTCTAGCCTTGTACAATGGGCTCAAATCCTTTTAATTTTTTTCCAAGGGAAATTTCACAAAGTAAATTTTTTTAAAATTACATCTTATTCCTATCCTTTTCCAATTTACAAAAATCCCTTCAAATTTGTGTCATTCGAATACATAACAGTTGATACATTAGACAACTTGTCCGTTGAGATTAAAAAGGAAATTAAACATAAAATTAAATGTCAGTTTCCCAAATCACGCAAATCAATTTGATGTCAATCTCTCTCAAATCGTAACAACTTCAAACAATTCAAATTTCAAAGTTTTTTCTCTCAAATCTCTCACAAATCGTAACCGATTCAAAAAAGTTGAAAATAGTAGCTATGTATCGGATATATTTAGTATAAATTCAAATTTATGTATCATGCCTAAAAAGTTAGTGCATGATACATTACTATTTATGTATCTTATTTTGTTTGAGAATACTGTATTTTATAAATGCATAATCCATCGGTGGCTCCCTAAAGTTGGCACGATGTTTCACTTAGACACCTTAACTAGACAATGCTCATTTTAGACACCTGATGTAGAGTCCCGCTATCACACTCATTATGCCATGTAAGCAAAAAGTGTCAAAATGACATAGTGAGACTCTACATCAGGTATCTAAAATGAACATTGTCTAGTTAAGGTATCTAAGTGAAACATCGTGCCAACTAAGCCTGGCAACGGAACCGGGAGGTGCCGGTTCCGGTCTGTCCCGGTTCGTTACCGATTTCGTCTCGGTTCCGGTTAATCCCAGTTTAGTCCGGAACGTAGCGGGTCCGGGAGGGGTAACGGGACGGAAACTGGGATTTACCGGTTAGTCCCAGTCCGGTTAGTCCCGATTCCGGTCCCGGTCCGGTCCGGTTCATGTCTTTTTTTAAATCTTAATTAAATTATAATTTATAGCCGTTGGGCAACGACTTTTGGGCCCCACCAACGGCTCTTTCACCCCCATAACTCCCCTTTACACCTTCCTACCCCCCAAACTTTTTTTAATACCCCAACCTTCTAAAAACTACATTTTCATCCTTTTTTTTTAAACTATAAATACTCCCAATCTTTCATTCTTTTCACTCACAAAAATATTATCTTCTACTCTATCTACTCTCTAGTCTCTAATCTCTTATTCTCGTTTAAATTACAAATTTGGTCTTTGGAAATTAGAGCTTCAAAATTCAACTTTCAATTTTCAGCTTCCGGTCATACACGCCTACTTTTTTAAGTAGACGTTTGGTACATTCGTTCCAACTCACTTTTCATTTAGTTATTTATTTGTTTGCATTTAATTATTTATTTTGTTAGTAATTAGTCTCTAGTCTCTACTTATTTAGTTATTTATTTGTTTAAAACTTTGCATTACATTTTCGTATTATATATAATTTACTCACTTTTTTATATTTGAATATGAATTCCGGTAAAAACAATGTTGACAAGGGTAAAACAACCATAGTTGATTCGATCACTAATTTATGGAGCTCAAAATCCAAGAAAAATAAAAAAACCGGTAGTACTTCTCAATCTAAAACTAAAAAAACTTCTCAATTAAGAATAAATACGGATGATTATACGCATGTTGATGAAACTGTTTTTAATATTGATAGTAATAGTGGATTAGATCCTTATCATGAACATTTACAAAGAAGGTTTGGCAATTTTAATGAGGAATTACCTGAAGATGATGAACATGATGATGTTAATGATTATATTGATAGTTTTGATAATAATGTTGATGATGAAACTGAGCCACCGTCGGCTACTAGTCCCACTCCCAATCCCTCTTCCCCGGTTCCCGCTCCCTTTCGTTGTCCTGCTCTCGTTCCCCCCGTGCCTCCTAGGACTAAGGTAGAACGCGCTAAAAAATCAGTTGTGTGGCAATTTATGACTCAGAATGAAGATAAAACACA